>FIZU01063773.1:0-15577 GCA_900064475.1 Pseudococcus longispinus
TAATTTTAAACACTATTTTTAGCGCTTCAAAAAACTAAAAGTGAGATATTCGCATGAAAAAAATGGATTTACATACTTCATGTAGTCATACTACATACACATAACCCATCAGAACTCTTATTTTTATAATATATTTTGAAATAAAAGTAATTGAAAATTTTGCGTAACTAGCCCCTGCAATTTTAAGGACGCAACTTATTTAGTGTAAAGCCCCACCTTAAAAAAGAAGAGCGTTGTTGTTCAAAAATTTCAATTTCTTCACCTTCCAATTTTTTACCTAGAGTAATTGCGATTTAAAAAAAATTAGTTGAAATTTTGAGTTTGAAGTCCAGATATTTTAGGGTCTCAAATATGACCCAAAATAATAAAAAATTTGGGGAAGGAAAAAATTGGAATTTTTGTATTACATCTCTTTCTACTTATTTCAAGGGTGAGTAGTCGTGTGCAATTTTTTTCATTTCATTGCAAATTTCACACAGGAAAATGAAAGCACGTAATTTTAATTCGACCCTATTTCCTGTGTGAAATTTAAATTTTCACTGCTCAAAGTGAACTCGTGCACTAACTCAACCTCAGTTTACAAAATGCAATGAAAATTTTAAAATTTCATCCATCAGATCTCTCCTGGGCTTAATTGTATAAAAAAACGAATTTGTAAAACTTATCAAATTTATAAAATTATATTTTTTTTTGAAATATAAGTTCATCATTCAATCCAGATGATAAAAATTAATCTACAAATAACGTGTATAAATTCGCGAATACAAATGAGGAGGTACCGGATTCCCAAACACTTTTTCTCCATCTTGCTCGTAATAAATATAAGGTAGGCAATACACACAACTCCAGTCCATCGATTGGCACAAATTAGCGGTGAATTGACTAGCACAAGTACAAATTACCAGCTTATATCCTTTATTTTTCACCACCTCGGTACCGTGTTCGAATAATGCCCTCAGAACACCTTTTCTTCGAACAGTTGGCAAAACTGCGGCGATATGGAATTCGACTCCTGTATCACAATTGCTGACTTGCAGTATTTTGGCACCTTCTTCCATTGTTTCGTAAAATTTCAAAAGCTATAACAGTCATAAAAACATTTCTAATGAAGTAGGTACCTATTTGTACCTGCAAGTCTACAGAAAATACCTACTTTCAGGAAATACTCCGACGAGCAAATTTCCATCTCTTTTCGTCTATTTTTACCACAGTTGTGGTTGACTTCACCCATGAGAAGAACTCCTAAGATAGTTCCATTTGGAGAGACTGCAGCGTACGACATTCCTTCGTCGATGATACCAAGTACATGGTCATCTTGATGTGGATGGACTTTCGTGATGTTCATGGCGTTCAAAACTGGATCATCGGGGTAATAAGCTGTGTGCAAAAATGTACGAATTTTTGGCTTGTCTTCTTCCGATACCGGGATTATTTTGTAATCTGTCATTGTCATCGAGATGTCGAATAATCCGGCTGATTATGAAATACGATCAGCAATTCGTCTAGATTGGGTTAGCGACCGGTACGAAAACACGATAACGAAACTTGAATCATTAAAATTAGACGATATTACGTAATCGTTTCGTTGATAAGATTAAATAATACGAATTTGTGAACGAAACTCACTCTCGATAAACTAGGTGTACGAATATTTACAGCAAAATTCACGTCGAAAAATGTTCTAGCATTAATAAATACGAAATAACTCGAACCGCTTCGTCCACTCGAACCAAATATAGTAACTGAATGGTGTTCGAGTCTCGTTTATCCATTATAATGTATTTTTCGTTTGGCTTAATTGATACCACATTCACGTTTACTATTCGTGGTTATCATTTCATTTCATGAACGGTCTTCGGTATATTTTCTATTTTGTTATTCGATGTTTGTGTAATGTCATTAAACGAGGAAAATATCAATTTTTAAAGGAAAAATTCCACGATTCGTGAATCACTCGGATAAATAATGATAATTCAACCCTTCTATTTTCTACCTCTACTTGATCAGCGGGTGAATGTTTTTTCCGAAACTGCGTTATCGAAATGTGATGACTAAATATGAAAATGCAAACATCGACGATAGATTGTAATATTTTCTTTCAAATTGAATCGGTCTAGATGACTCATTGATTGTTTAAGATGCTTCAAATGGTTAGCGACGAAGAGGGCGAGATTGAAAAAATATTTTCATCGTAGATTAGATAGGTACCTATTGTATTTATTTCATTGTTTCAAAGTTCAAACCAGACTCATACTATGAAATGTAGGTACTTATTCCATTTTATTTCTACAGTGTTGCCATACATTCAAAATAAAATTACTGAATATCAGTTTTCTTCAGCTATATAACGACTATTTTAACATCAGAGTAATTAGAAGAGTAAATACTGAAGTTGAGATGGAGGAGAGGGGGGGGGGGTAATGTAAAATAAACTACATCAGCCAAATCATTTTTTTAAATTGTTAAATATGTATGCCTATTCAGACCCCAGATCTATCAATATTTTTCTCGCTGTACGCCTCTGAATAATTTTAAATCCAAATATGGGCCAAAATAAGCTCGAATTTATTTGAAATTCAAATACGTGTTAGTGTCAAGTTGAAGATGGCGCAAGAGATAAGGCTAGAGATAAATCAACGAATAGAAAATTCAAATAAGAAATTGGTAGGTAACAATAAAATTACCACACTCTCCAACATGAACAATTATTCGAATTTCAAGGTTCCCAATCTATTGGCAAATGATTTTTTAATTTTTTTAATTTTCTGCTTTTGTGAAGTGAAACCCTAAACATTTCAGTGTAATAAAAGCTGTAAAAAAGTAGTTAAAAATGTTTAAAACGTTGTAAAAATTGTCAAAAATTTTTATAGAAATTATTAAAAATGTTGAAAAATTTGTGAAAAAGTCGTTAAAAATACGTAAAACAGTGTTCCAAGAAATGTTCAAAATTTCATAAAAAAAAACTTAGTAGGTAAATGTTGAAAAAGTCGTGAAAAATGAATAAAGTGTAAAACAATGTATAAATGTTCTAAATTTCATGAAAATCTGTAAAAATGTTGCGAAAGTTGTGAAAAAGTATTTAAAAATGTTTAAAAAGTTGTAAAAATTGTCAAAAATTTTCATAAAAGTCATTGAAAATTTTGCAAAAGTTGTTGAAAAGTCGTGGAAATTGCCTTAAATGTTACAAAAGTTGTGAAAAAGTCGTGAAAATTGTCTAAAATGTTGTGAAAGTTGTTCAAAATTTCATAAAAATCATTGAAAATTTTGCAAAAGTTGCGAAAATGTCGTCAAAAGTGTCGAATGTATCATAATTTTTATGAATATTCGGACATGTTTTCACAACATTTCAGACTTTTTTGATCGATTTTTTTCACAACTTTTGCAACATTTTCAATGATTTTTATGAAATTTTGAGCAACTTTTACAGAATTTCAGGCAATTTTCACGACTTTTTCATCGATTTTGCGGCATTTTCAATGATTTTTATGAACCTTCGAACAACTTTTACACCGTTTTAGACAAATTTTCACGACTTTTTCACAACTTTTACAGAATTTTACACTTTTTTTACGCTTTTTCAACAACTTTTGCAAAATTTTCAATGATTTTCATTAAAATTTTGAACATTTATACACCAATTTTATGCATTTTTCACGATCTTTTCACAAATTACATGGCACGTGAAAACAACAGGTAACACAGGTAACAACGTTTTCAATGATTTTTATGATATTTTGAACATTTATATACCTTCTGAAAATTTGATCATTTCTAGGCATCAAAAAAATTGAAAATTTTTAAAAGCAAATTTTTTAGTGCTGAGGGTCATTTCAAAAAACATTTTCTTACGTACGAGAATATTAAATTTTAACGTGAATAGTTCTATTTCTTGGCTGTGGGCCTGGAAAATTTTGTATTACTTTTAAGTTTTGTCAGCCTGGAATCTGGATAATTTTTTGGATATCGAAGATTTCAAAAATTTTTACAAGCCAGATGACGAAAATTTCAGATTGTAAAAATTGTTCAAAAATTGTAAAAATGATTAAAAATTTTCAAATTCATTTAAAATCGGTCAAAAAATCATGAAAATTGTTAAAAATGTTGAAATATTCAATAATTTAATAAAAATCAACATAAATGTAAAAACTGTCAAAAAAATCATGGCAATTGTTTAAAATTTGAAGTTTCCATAAAAATTGGTAAAAATACTGTAGAAATAGATATAAAACCATGAAAATCGTCGAAAATTTCATAAAAGTTAAAATTGTCATGAAAATCGGTAAAAACAACATAGAATTGGCCAAAAAATCAAAAAACTGTCGAAACAATTGTTGAAATTTTCACAAAAATTAGTAATGTTATTAAAATGGTCGAAAAATCATGAAAATCTTCGAAAAAATTGTCAAAATTGTTAAAATATTGACAAAAATTTGGTGAAAATATCTTAAAGAGGGCAAAAAAAATGAAAACTTTCAAAGATCTCGTAAAAAGTGTCAAAATTTTCATAATAAGATTTAGAAACATGAAAAAACGATCAAAAAGTCATGAAAATCGTCAACAATTTCATAACCTGCTAGAATTTTCATAAAATTTTCTAAAAACTTTCATGAATTTTTACCATTATTGCGTTATTTTTAACTGCTTTTCAAGAAAATTTGTGAATATTGCAACAGTTTTTATTGCATTTGAACCATTTTTACATTTTCCAACAACTTTCAGGAAAATTTTCACAATTTGTATGAGATTTTCGATAATTTTATACTCTTTTTTTTTCATTTAGGAAGTTTTTACTGATTTTTATGATAATTTGAGAAATTTTAACGGAATTTCCGATGGTTTTCACGATCTTTTGACCGTTTTTAGAATGTTTTAATTGATTCGTAGGTACCAAAAATTATTTTTTAAAAACATTTTTGACGATTTTAATGATTTTTTGACAATTTCAACACAATTTTTTCAATAGTTTTCGTGATTATTTGACCATTTCTACCATATTTCCAATGATTTTCATCCAAATCTCAATCATTTTCATTATTTTTGTCATTAAATTGTGTTTTTTTGACCACATCTACGATGTTATAACCCATTTTTTAATGACAATGTTAATAAATTTTTCAAAATTTTTAGTAATTTTCATAATGTTTTGACCATTTTTACAACGTTTTCGATAATTTTCATAATTTTTTGACAGTTTTTACAAGTTTTTATCGTGTTTTGTGAAAATTTTCATAACTTTGACAAATTTTGTCCATAATTATTCAATTTTTTACCACTGATTTTTATGAGATTTCAATAATTTTCCATCTTTATGTTTGAGGGGCGAAGCTAAAAATTTCAGCATACCTACCTTTGTTGATTCACGTCTCTTGGAATCTTTTAAAAAATTTCAACTGACAATGTAGAATGAAATTTCGTTACAAAATACGTAGGTATGGAAAATTTTTCACTTCCAGGAACTCGCGAAATTGATAAAATGTACCGGATACGAGGTCAACTTTTACATCATTTATGCCTTTCAAATGATTGACTTTTATAGTTTTGTTTGCTCCTTTGAATTTCCTGGAAGAATAATGTGCGTCAGTCTTCAGAACTATTGCGAAAATTTTCCTAATTTCTAGCTACCTGCCTTGTATGAAAAATGATTGTCGTTTTATGCACCAGCCATAAATTTCATTACAGTGACAAGATAGGTAATTTAAATTGCTATATAAACTGAAGGGACTTTCTGTTACACTTCATTCGTTCTCTTGAAGCAGAAAATTTATTCGTAAGGTTTTAAGATGCCTTCCATCGTGAACTTTTTCATTTGCTTTATCGTAATTTCGCTATGTTACTTTTTGAGCACCGTGCATTGTGATTGCTGTCGCCAAGAGTACTTCGGCGACTGCCCTGCGGCTAATGCTGATGGCCAATCTCCGAATAAATGCGGAGATTGTACCTTTGGAACTCCATACTGCGGCGCTGAAGGAGGAGGAGGATGCAACATTGCTGGTTGCAATTGCGGTGGTGGATGTAGAATAGGAGAATGCTCTTATTGCGGAAGGCCTGCTTGCCCTGAGAGGAAAAAAAGAGACGCGAATATGGCAAATTCGTCGTCAAATTTTGGTATAGATGATGTAATGAAACACGCTGATAGAGATCAAGATGGTAAACTGAGCATGTTTGAGACGATGAGGTACGTGTATTTCTCGGAGGTCGCTATCCCGGAAGATTTGATAAGGGATGAAATCGTCAAATTGGATATAAATAAAGACGGATTTCTTCATGCTTGGGAAATCGATCCGAAAAACTAGTGAATAGAAATTTTCAGTACTAGTTTTTTTCTTTCGTATATTTGTGAAAAATTATGACCTTTTTAATTTTTAATTTCAAATGCACCTTTGACCTATCTAATTTACTTTCACTTATCATTTTTTGTCATAATTTTTCCAATAAAATTTAATGGTGTTGGGTAATTGGATATTTGTTTATTAGCATTACTTTAAGGTTCGAATTATGCGTCAAGCGTATTGAGGTGAAATTGGTTGAGGAGTCTCTAGACACAATCGTTTCATCTGATTATTATCCCAAAAAAAGATGTCTGAGTCCCACACTTTCGGAAATGAAAACTAGAAACTCGACTAAAATTGTTATACCAAGGAACATTCTAATTTTTTTTTTATTTCCTGGGATGGCCCTTGGTAAGGTCTATCATCCCTGCAAGTTTGAAAAAATTCGATTGAGAATTGTAGGAAATGAAAATTTATAACAAAAAAACATATTTTGATCTCTCTAAAGAAGATAGGAGTGAGTTAGTGGCCTGAAAATTTTATCACAGAAGTTTTAGACTATCAGGAAACTAACTTCTAATTATTAGTTTCAAAATTCCTGCTAAAGGCATCTGTCTTATGCTCTTTCATAATTTTTTCTAACCCCTTAAATACGTTACTGCATATTGTCTCTTCAATTTTGGGAAACACAAGACGTGGTGATTTTGTCACTTTTCATTGCTTCCCAGAAAGAACGTTTATTTATCTGAAATTTTCATAATTATAATACTTGTGTAAAATTATACATACCTATCTCTTTTAGAAAATTTTCTACCTTTGCAAATGGCCATTATGATAGCGTTTCAGGTTACAGTGGTAATTTCGTGACAAAGCTTTGCGATTTTTGCCCTTGCAGTGGCGAAATATTTCGACTTGATTAATTGCCTGGTGTAAACAGGTGAAAATGAGTTATTGCTCTAACTGGACTATCAGCACGTTGTTCATGCTTTTTATCTGATGGAACTTTTATTGCTCATTCGAACTATCTAGAAAAATAATTTGCATCACTTTTTAGTATTATTCCGAAACTTTTAAAATTTCGTGTTGTAATTTTCCTGCATATTCGCGTTATCACAAACCAAACCATTTGTCGTGAAGTTTTAAAGTTTAAAAATGCTTTTTAATATGAATTATTTCATGTGTTTTTTCGTGATCTCGCAATGCTGCCTTTGGAGCACCGTGAACTGTACATGTTGTCCGGCAAATAAATACACCAACTGCCCTCAAGCTAAGAGTGATAAAAAAATATGCGCAAATTGCCAGGAACCCGAAGGATTTCACTGCGCTGTTGGAGAGAGAGGATGCAACTTTATGGGTTGCGATTGCGATGGCGGATGCATAACTGGAGAATGCGGTGATAAGTGCAAAATTTCAGAACAAAGGAAAAAAAGGGACGTAATTATGGCAAATTCTTCGTCAAATTTTGGTATCGATGATATAATGAAACATGCTGATGAAGATCGAGATGGTCGACTCAGCATGCACGAATCGATGAAGTATGTATATGTTATGGAGATGGCAATCCCAGAGGATTTATTCAGAGATGGTTTCATCAAATTGGATACGAATAAGGATGGATTTCTTCATCATTTGGAGATAGACCCGAATCACCAAGGAAATTTGATATCTACCTAATTTTTAGTTGATGAGGTTTTTTTTGTCTAGTAAAATATGTTTTCTTTTTAAATGTAGTAAACTGTTACCTTCGTAATTTTTTCCCCCTTAATTTTTTCAATAAAATTTAAATGTGTTAGGATTTGAAGCATTATCTTTTTATCATCAAAAGACAATTCAATTTGTAAATAATATCACGTTTCATCTGATGAATGTACCAAAAGACTACCAAATGCAGAATCTTAGTGATGGGTGGAGGGAGAGGGAAGGGGTAGAAATTGAATTTATTCCAACAGAAATTTCGTGAAAATATAAATGCAATCTTCTATTACATTGCTTCAGGAGAGACTAGTGGCGAATCTGTGTATTTCTTTTCAAAATTTTCTCTTGGGTATGGGTAATTGATTACCCTTCTTATCACTACAGGCAGCTAGTAATATTTTAGGGCTGGAGAACAATACCAAAAAGAAAGTTACTGAAAATTTAAGACCATCTGACAAAATGGAAGTTTGTCATAAATGTGCTTAATTCTTGGAAAAAAAAGTTGAATTTGTAGAGCAACCAAAAATATGTAGTTTTTTTCGTTGAAACATTTGTTTAAAATTCTGAAAATAGGTACCTACTTGACTATGTACCTATTTCTTTTTTTAAAATTCAGCGTAAAAATTGAACCCGAGAAAAAAAAAATTTAACGAAAATTCAAAGAGGAGAAAGTCTTGGCAAGAAAAATAATGTGATTTTATATAAAAGAACATACGTAGGCACGAAAGGGTGTTTTGCACTCAGTAGGGGTTATGAAACTAATTGAAGGACGTTGGTATTTAATTTATGGTCCAAAACCCCTGTGATGAAATTTTTAGGCCCTATCTCACTTCCACCCCATCCCCTCCTCCACAAATATCAAATACTTCTTGCGTTATAAATTTTTGTTTTCTACAATTCTCGACCGAATTTTTTCAAACGTGCAGGGATGATGGAACCTGCCAAGGGCCATTTCTTAAATTTTTCTCAAATTTTTCAGAATACTCTGTGGTATAAAAATCGGTATTTTAAGGTTTCAGATCGTTGAAGAGGTCGTAAAAATTGACTAAACTGTTGTAAAAGTTGTTCAAAACGTCGTAAAACACATTGAAAATGTTGCAAAATTTGTGAAAAAGTCGATAAAAATACCTGAAACTCAAAAATTTCATAAAAATCATTGAAAATGTTGAAATAGTTGTGAAAATGGACTAAAATGTTGGAAAAATTGTGAAAAAGTCGTGAAAATTCATTAAAATGTTGTAAAAGTGGTTCAAAATGTCATAAAAATCATTGAAATTGCTACAAAATTTATGAAAAAGTCGTGAAAAACGCATAAATTATTCTAAAAGTTGCTCATAGTTTCATAAAATCCATTGAAAATGTTGCAAAAGTTGTGAAAAAATATTTTAAAATGTCTGAAATAATGTGAAAACTGTCCAAAAATTTATTAAAATTATGATATATTCGACATTTTTTAATACTTTTTCACAACTTTATCAACATTCTCAATGATTTTAATGAAATTTTGAGCAAGTTTTACAGCATTTCAGACAATTTTCACGACTTTTCAACAACTTTTGCGAAATTTGCAATGATTTTTATGAAAATTCTTGACATTTTTTACATAATTTCAAACATTTTTTACGACTTTTTCACAACTTCGTCAACATTTTCAATGATTTTTATAAAATTTTGAACAGTTTTTACAGCATTTCAGACAATTTTCACGACTTTTTAACGTCTTTTGTAACATTTTCATTGATTTTTATGAAATTTTGAACAATTTTTACAACGTTTTAAAAGTTTTTGAATACTTTTTCGCAACTTTTGCAACATTTTCAAAGATTTTTATGAAATTTTTGATCAAGTTTTCATTATTTCATACATTTTTTACAATTTCTTCACTTTTCTGGAGATATCTACCCAACTTGAAAAATGTTACGTAATTTTAATGAAATTGTTAATTTTTTGCAAATTGAAAATAATCTTCCTTTGAAACACTTTAATCGATTAAGCCTAATTGAAACCTCTATTTAACACAATTTCAAACGATTCATCCCTCGACAAAGTAAATATTTTCCCACGAGCTCTTGACTATTGATGCAACGGAATAATATGTACTTACAATCAATAAACACCCCAACAACGAATACAAAAGCTTGTTGTTACAAAGGGTTGGAATGATGGACAATTATCTCATTGTGAACTTCTTTCCCAACTGCCTTAGACAATTAGACAAAGCTGCAGAAGAATTTCGATTGTTGACAAAGAAAAGCAATGGAGAGAGGCTAAACAATTATTAAGAACATAAAGATGACCTCACGACCTTCTTTTTATGTGATTTTTTTTAAAAAATTGCATTAGTTGATTCAAAAATATCAGACATTGTGTTAAACTGGATTCCCGTGATTCTCAACTTTTTATACAAAGAAAATTTTTATAAGGCGGCACCTTAAGACTTTTTGAACTTGAAAAATTTCAGAGATCATGCTGACTGTAAGGCATTTCATTAGACAGACTTTTACCTTTCTTTTAGACATTTCGACAGACTTTGGACTTTTTGAACTTGAAAAAAAGTTGTGAGAGCAAAAATCGTTTCCACATAAGAGTAACTGGAAAATTTGATTTTGCACCCACCCCCCCGAAGTGTGGACAAAATATTTGATTTTTTCCAATTTTTTTTTAAATACTCGGATGATTCCATTTTGCGAACCCACAACCGTATCGAGATGATATAGGGGTCTAAAATTGGTGTCTGGACATGTTTCAAGAGGATATCCATCATAATCGAGAAACAGTAATTTTTTTCAAGCATTTTCATGTAAAATTTTCCAAAGTCAAAAATACCTACTTCTTCAATTCGTGAAATAGGTGTAATTAGGCAAAAAAATTAGCTCGAAGAGAAAAAATTTTCATTGTATGTGAAATTTTCATAATTAATACATGTGAAAATCATGTTTCTTGGAACCTTTTCAACGTTTGCAAAATGTTGATAACGTATCAGGCACAACGTAATTTCGTGGTAAACAGTTAAATTCTACGAATTTCGCCCTTCCAGTTTCAAAATGTTTGGGCATGAATAATGGTCTCGTGTAAACAGGTGAAATTGAGTTATTGCGCTAACCAAACTGTCAACTGTTCATTACTCTTGCCTTCAAAGTGATGAACTTTCATAGTTTTATTTGCTTAGATTTGCATAACTTCTCGGTATTACCGCGAAAGTTTTACAACTTTGTACTTACTTTAACTGTAACAAGATAAGTAATTTAAAAGGAATTCGTTGTACTCTTTATTCGTTTTCATAAACTGAAACATTTGTTCGTATAAAAGTTTTAAATTCCTTCCAATATGAACTATTTCATCAGTTTTTTCATAATTTCGCAATATTATTTTTGGAGCACCGCGAACTGTGATTGTTGTTACTCATCAATATACTCCAACTGCTCAGAAGCTGATGCTACTGGCCCGGAACCACAGAAATGCAAAGATTGCTCCTCAGGAACTTTCTGTGCTGTCGGAAAAGATGGATGCAACGCCTTCGGCTGCAGTTGCGACGGTGGATGCAAAACTGGACATTGTGGCGAAAAGTGCAAGGTTGCAAAAGACGACAGGAAAAAAAGGGATACAGTTATGAGTAATTCGTCGCCAAGTATTGGTATCGATGATATAATGAAACATGCTGATGAAGATCGAGATGGTCGACTCAGCATGCACGAATCGATGAAGTACTTGTATGTCATGGAGATGGCAATCCCAGAGGATTTATTGAGGGATGCTATCGTCGCTTTGGATACGAATCAAGATGGATTTCTTCATACATTTTCAATGATTGATTTTTTGAACCTAGAACATTTTAGAAATTCTGACTTTTTCGATTTTGAAAAATTGTACAAAGTGGTTTTATTCAGACCAGAATGTGCACTTCAGTTTGACACTGTATGAAAGAGCAAAATCATATAATATGCTTTATAATATAATGAGTAATATGGTAATAGAAGTGACCAGGGGGGTGTCCAGGGGTGAGCGCTTTTTTTCACAAACAAATGTATCAGTTTAATTATGACAAAAAATCAAAATTACCCAATATCTCCAACTCAAAATGAACCATCTCATTGGATTTGATCAAAATATCAGGGACGTTTTTGTTGATATACCCTACTTAAACTTATATACAGGGTGGCTCTTAGCCTCTCATAGAAGGTCGATGGTTTTGAAAATGAAAAAAAAACCTTTGACTGCAAAAATTTCGAAAACTAAGCATTTCTCGTAAAAAATTAATCCCTTATAGCAAAAAGAGAATTTCAAGCACTATTATTTTGATTCATAGAATTTTTTCGTAGGACCTTTAGTTTGATGAGAAAATCCATGTTTATGGGAAATTTAGACCATATACAAAGTCGATGATTTTGAAAATCAAAAAAAAAATCCATAAACATGGAATTTCTGGCCAAACTGAAGGTTCTACGAAAAAATTCTATGAATCAAAATAATAGGGCTTGAAATTATCTTTTTGCTATAAGGGATTAATTTTTTTTCCAGGAGGTTTAGTTTTCGAGATTTTTGCAGTCAAATTTTTTTTCTCTTTTTCAAAACATGATCGTGGTCACCACACGTTAATCTAATGAAAGAAGATAAAATGTTGAGATAATTTTTCATGCCTTTGCATTGCGTTAAAACAATTTCTCTCAGGAACACTCACAAGTATAAAAAATTCGCAAATAAGAAGAAAAAGAATAAAAATCATAGATTTATTAAAAATTGGGTACATATGAAATTCATGTACCAAAAACAAAACAAAACTTCGAGCAAAACTTCGCAATAAAATTACGAATAGTCGAGCTCGGATCTATAATTTTAAAGGATCGATTTCACCAGCAGGTGAAACTCCGTCCCTATCCAAATCCACCGCTCTCATTTTCATTTTGATCGTTTCCTCAGAAAAATCAATGAGCAGATTGATTAGATAACGTATTCCTTCCATCAGACTGAGCAACCCATCATCATTTTTATCAACCTGCTCCATAATATGGCCACCAGGACGAACGGTTGAATTCAAATCACTCTGAATAACCGTTGCATTAATCGGAAGATCCGTTGAATTACTCAATACGTCTGATTTCTTCCATACATCTCGTTTTCTTCGTTTTTTGCAACCATCTGATTCACAATCAAATTGAATCGGAGGCCTGCAGCCGTTGCCACAATTACATCCGAAAAAGTTACAAGACCCTATACCACAATAAGGGCTTCCAATCGTGTTATCCGCACATATTCCGTTAAAATTGCTGTAGCAGCAATCGCCACATACCGTATTTAAATGATAACATTGTAAAATCACGAAAACATTGAATACGAATTTAATATAAAACGCCATTTCAGTTTGACCGCAACAATCAACGTATAAAAGTTGAATAAAATATAGAGTAAATTTTCATACTTTTTATAACGGAATTTGCTTCAAATTTACAATGGCTGTAGTTACCGGTGTGATAAGAAATAGAAAGTGGGAAATTATGGCGACGTGGCTGTAATAAACTGCTGACTATAACGCAGCACCTGGGAATTATCATCCTATTTTCTATGTACAAGTGATAACGAGAAAGATGTCGTAAATTTTCGATGATAAAACTCGTTTTATTAACCGCAAAATTTCCAAAATTAAGCAACACTTGTTTTTTGGTGAAAGTCGTAAAATTGAAAAATTGTGGTTTTTTTGACAATCGAAAATTTTTTATAAGTAATTTCGCAAACTGCTTATCACATTTCTAAAATATGACGTCAGATCGAGA
Source organism: Pseudococcus longispinus (assembly GCA_900064475.1). Taxonomy (NCBI): domain Eukaryota; kingdom Metazoa; phylum Arthropoda; class Insecta; order Hemiptera; family Pseudococcidae; genus Pseudococcus; species Pseudococcus longispinus. The sequence continues at coordinate 13,733 of FIZU01063773.1, forward strand.
TTAAATTTTACGAGTAGAAATATTCAAAAAAAAAAAAACAGCAAATTCTATAGAAAAAATTGTATGTGTCTGTACATTAACTGACAATAGATGGAAGGGAAAAAATTCATGAAAAAATAGAAAAAATAGTTCGAAATGATTCAATTTTTAGAATATCATAAAAATATAACACCATCATTTAGGCATCCACAATAATTCAAAATCTATTTTCTAAACTCTGCTGATAAAATACCTTAACCGAATAACGAACTAAATTTATGTCTAGCGTCGAGTTTATTCGCCCAAAAATCCAAAGGGCACTTGAAACGAAACCTTAGTATACGTCGAATAAAATAAGGATACATGGCTATAGTTCTATTGTAATCAGGCGAACAGCCTAGTCTACATCCTCCTTGGCATTGGCATCCAATCAAGTTACAAGAACCAACGCCGCAAAAAAATCGTGTCACTGATAAATCTTCGCAAATGCCAGCAAAACCGAACACATGCAAACCAAAAGGGTAACAGCATCCTTTTCTAAAACTTCTGATTGTGTCATCGTCAATGTATTCGGTGGTAACGATGAGACGACAAAACGAAATTATCAAAAATATTACACCAAAAAAGGACTCACTTTTGAGAATAAATGTCTTCATAATACTTATTTGTTAATCCAACGTTTAGATGTGTAGTTTGGGAAATCGAATGTTTTAAAATTGTGCCAGAATCGATCGTATAAATTACACCATGTGAAATATCTAATTGAACAGCACAAACCGAAATCGATTGTATTTAATCACTAATGAAGGAATAATCAACTGAAAGTATGATAACAAAGTGTTATTTGTTTCAAGATTGTTCCTTTTTTAATGAATAATGAAAGAAGAGGAGATTCTTCTGATCTACTAAACATTTGTTTAAATGATGATTTAGAGCAATTTACGAATTATCATTTTCTCGTAGACAATTGTCAATCATAAATTAATTTTAATAATCCATATTATTTTAGAAAAAAAATCAAAATTAAAAATGTCTTATTCTAATCATGGTTGTTCACAAACAGCTGAGAGTCTTGTATGAGTTTCTAGAAATAAATGGTTAATGATGTGAGGCAAAAACCTATCTAAAGAAATGATACCTACTTAAAGGATGCAGAAGGCTGCGTGTGGTGCAAATTTGTCAATTTTTTTTTAATGTTTAACAAACGAATTAACATGAAAAATTTTATAATACCTTTGAGAATTTTTTTCAAATAATTAAGCTCATTATTTTACATACTTAAATACATTCTAAAAACTAAATTTGTTCCCTATCGGGAAAGGGGGTGTCAAAGCAGTACTTAAAATAATCTATCAGTATCAGGTGAAATAAAAATTATGCATTGTAACTGAATCTTTTCAACAAAAAAAGTAACTTTAGTAGCCATTTTTCATCAAAAAAGTAATCAAAAAGAACTTCAATAACTTAACGTCGATTTTCATGAAATTGACACGGATCTGTCTTATAGCTGGTGGACGATGCGATGGTCAGAAAAAATTTTCGATAAGACCCTCCCTAAACCCCTACAAACCCCAAAATTTGGAAAAAAACTTCAAAATCGAGCCTTGTGGGATTAAGGAGCTCCCAAATTTTGGCCAAAGGGTATCGCCGGATAAGAGGTGAAATCGGCCCCCAACGCTTTTGGGCTCCTATATACCACAGATGGTGTGCCTTGACTAGAAAAAATTTTTGACAAAGTTTTGGACCCCTACCCCCTTCCGTTTGCGCTCCACACCCCTTTTATTGTCGTTTTTTCATAAATTTTTAATTCTGATCGGGGTGGTGGAAAATTTTCGTTCTTTTGCACATAGTTAGATATTGTAATGG
>FIZU01063802.1:0-65985 GCA_900064475.1 Pseudococcus longispinus
CCCCCCCCCTTAAGGAATTAGGACCTAAAAGAAATGCATTTCTTTCAAATAGAAAATGATCGAAGATTTAATTTCTGCTGAAAACCATAAAATAGACATGATAATTTTGGGATTATGATGGAAGCTCTTTTTCGAAGTAGAAGTGATTGTTCAGAAAACTATGACTAGTCTAGTCCTAGGACATAACATCAGTAAGCACTGAGTAGAATACATTGTTTTTGAATAGATTAATTTTCTAGTAGGGAGCTCTACCTACTCACACGAAGTGAGATTACAAAATCGTCCATCATAGGAATTAAAATTAACTCGTTTAAAATTACCTAATCACAATTTCACCGCTTACCTTCCACATTAGAAATGTCATCAAGATGAGTCATTAAATACTTATTAACGTAATGTTTATCAATAATGCATTTCACGGCATATCTATTTGTAACTTAAGTAGGTAGGTTTAAATTAAATAGCCATAGCCTAAGCTCACGTTCGTGATTGCTACGAAAGTCATTTATGCATTTTCTAGATAATAGGATTTTTTTCTTTAAATTTTCGACAAATTAGTATAATTTCACTTTTACTTGTACGGATTATCAGCTGATGACTAATGATGATGGACAGATGGAGCAAAAATTAATGTAAATTGGGATGTAGGCACTCCAGATTTCAGGCTGCGTTGAGAAAAGTGAAAGAGAAAGATTGGCTGATTGCTGGTAAAACTGGTTGTAAAGTATACGCTTTGTTCTCCTTACAAATTTACAACTATGCAACTTATTATACTTTTGGTTGAAATTAATTGTTATTTTACGATGGAGAATTTTCAACAGATTACAAAAACTCGATTTAAAAATAATGAATGTACGTTAATGCAGATTCGAACAGGATGAAAATAATTTTTAAAATCGCAACGCCTAAAATAAAAGGAGTTTTTAATTAAACTCCCTTTCATGATGTTTTTTAATTCGCCGATTGAAGAAAATTCATCTGTTTTGCATTTTCCGGTACCTAAATGTAGGCGATACCTAAGGAAAAAAAAGTTCATTAAGTACCTACCCAAAATATTTCTTTTGGAAAAAAACTCGCGAATTTAGCGAGTTTAATTTCTTCAGCAGTTCCGAAAACAAAAAGAATTAAAAAATTTCCTTTCTATTGATGAAGTTGATTAAACTTTAGTGAAGAAATTAATGCGAGCTTTGATGAAAAAAAAGGGCTTTTACACTGGCGCACGAAATGACCGGCGTATGGTTTTTATTTATTTATAATCTACTTTATAATCACATTGTATAGAGTCAACATTCAACAATGCTGTAAAAATTATGCGTTGTATATGAAAAAAAATTGTTAATCCTTTTTCTGCATCATTAGCATTTTAAAAATCGATAAACATTCAAATGATAGCCGATGTAAAAGTAAAACCATGTAAATGACATTCTTTCGTTTAATGACTGCGAGTGTACGAGAAAAGAATTCCATGTTTAATACCATGAAGGTTGTTCTCTTCGTCACTCTTTCATAATTTTATTTGTTATCTCTATTTAAGCGTACTCTCATTCCATTGTATTCCATTTCTGACTGTCATCCATTGACCTACATTCTGCTGGTATCGATTGAACTCTACGAAAATGAAATTATCGCCAGATAGCGTCCTAATAATTTTGTTTTGACGAAATACGAGTACGAACGTACGCTATAACGTATGTAGGTATCATACGAATCAAATACCAGGCAAATGGAGTGCAGCAATTTTACATTAGGTGGTGTGGTCAAGAAGGGTGCGTACGTGAGCGATGATGATACGATGGGGTTTTGCAGGAATCTGAGGTCTAATGGTATTTATGATTCGGGTAGGTTTATTTGATAGCTCAATGTGTGTAGAAGATGCGTAAAGGTGGAAAATTTGAATTATATGGATGCGAAGAATGGAAGAGGGGTTTAAAAAGTTGGCATATTTCAATTGTGACAAGTTCTGGGAAACCTAGAAATTGATTCGTTTGCCTCGAACTGAAAATATTCCCAATTTAGAAACGAAAATACAAAATTTCACAACTCCTTCTCTCTTCACAGTTGTATTTAACCCTTTCGTTCATGAATTATAGATTGTATGATTTTTTGTGTAGAGTTTTACTGGTCAAAGTTATTTTTAGAAAATTTTCAAGACCGGTCCAGCTCCAATCTGTACAGTAGGTCCAGAGTTACGACATATACTTTATGTAACACATTGTGACTCGAGTCAAGAGAATCCATTTTATAAAAATCTGCGAAGTTTGAATTTTTTTCTCCCCTCTCCTACATATGAAAAATGTCTAAAAAATTGCCAAAATGTAGGTTTTGACTGTTTTTTTTATTGGTATTGCGGCACCCCCCATTTGTATGACTCAGCAAAAATTATTTTTCATCAAAAACTTACAAATTTCTTGTTTAGAAATTTTTTTCTCCCCTCCTATGCACGGAAATTTTTTATAAATGTTTCAATTTCTGGTCGAAATTTTTTTTCCTTGCAATATATAAACAACAATATCAAAATATACCATCAACCTGCATTTGGATCAAATTCGTTAATTTTTTCTCTTTTTTCCAATTTTTTTTTTAAAATACCCGAATGACGCCATTTTTATTGGAACTTACACCCTCCTCCGAGATGAATTAGGAGTCCTAATTCATCTCGGAGGAGGTTGTAAGTTCCAAAAATGGCGTCATTCGGTTATTTTAAAAGAAAATTAGAAAAAAGGGAAAAAATGAACGAATTTGATCCAAATACAGGTTGATGGTGTATTTCGGTGTCATTAGTAATACATTGCAAGAAAAAAATGTTTTGACAAGGAATGACCTAGTTAAGGGAGGAAATCAGACTACAAAAATGTTATTTTGAAGATTTAGGCGTGACCCCCCCCTTCCTGACAAAAATCAAAAAATTCTGAGTCGTGCAAAATGATCTGAAAAATAAAAAAACATTTTTTTCCCGTGCTCGTACAAAAATTGTACCCCCTGTGACGATTTGAAGTTTTCAAAGTCGATTTCAAGGTCATTGCAGGGGTTGGAAAAATCTGAAAAAATTTCACAACGTTCCCCTTGAGTACCTATCAAGTAGGAAAATTTTGTTCTTTTCTCATATGCATAGAAAGTCACCAAAAATGTGCATAAGTATAGATCTTGACGTTATCTTCAGGGGGTATCATTAATATTATGGCACCTCATTTGTATGACTCAGCAAAAAAATTAATAAAACATCTACCTGCATTACCAGATATTTGAGGCATATAGTCAGAATGTGCGATATATTGTACATACTTTTCTTGAATTGTGATTAGTCACCAGAGATAAGTAGGACGTTCAGGATTGGTTTAGGGTTTTTTGGTAGTTACGTAGACCACAGAAAAAAATACAAGCGATTTTTATCCTTCTCCCGATTTGATCAGCTGATCAACAAAAATTGAATATCGTAATTTTTCAGATTTTGTGTAACATGAAATTTCCTATCTCGTTTATTTGAGAGGAATTGAAACTTTTAATGATTTACTCGTGGAAATTTGCTTCCTGTAATATGAAAATACCACCCAAATGGAACGGCCACTTGATTAAAAACTGATAAAAGACTATCGACGGTAAACGTGGTTCTGGTTTTGTAATTTCAGACCATTTTGCTGGTATTGTGCTTCGCTAGCCATATGACTATGACCAATGGTGCGATTAAATTAATAACGACATTATTACGAGACAACGTCGCTGGTCATCCACTTGTCCATCAAACCCAGAAGTGGCCGTTCCATCCGGATGACGGTACAAGGCGGAATCCCGAATTTGAGGCGCTTAATGGACACCACGCTTATTATTTGATCGAACGGTTTGGGTTAGGTACCGATGGCAGACAAGCCGAGCGAAAGTATCAGCAGACGATCAGAGATCTAGGTGTGCCAACGACGTCCTACGATAATGTACAAATGTATTGATCGTTGGTAAGTTCAGTTCATATTTCATTTGGGATTAGGGTTTTGGGAAAATTGCACCGTAACAAATAAATATCGATTTGTTTTTTTTTGTATGAAAAAAATCTGCGGAAATGATAAAATTGTGCAACACGTTGGAAATTTTTACCCATAGAGTGCAACGTGATAAGTCGAATGAATATGTTTAACTTGTCAGATGATATTGTTGAGAGGTTCGCATCAATTAAATTTTCAAAAGACCTGACACGTGGGTAGGCAGAGTCATATACACAAATTCTGGAACAAAGCCAGGTTCCTTATTAAAAATTTAATATAGCATTTAACGATAAAATCTTCATTGTTGTCCTTTATATGCATGAAACTACTATTTAACAAAACACCCTGTGCTGCTTGTTTTTCGCTTAATTATCATCTTAAAGTCTAGCGACCTTTTTATAGCAGTTTGAATGAAGTAAATGAGTGATACAGGAAAGGGTGAAATGTAAGGTTATGAATTGTATCATTTTATCGCAATTGTATGTTATAAAGTTCATCTACGTACAACGATTATTGAATTCTCGTAGGTTTTTAATTCCACTTTTTTTTCGAATCCGCTTACGCACTTGTTTTGATAATCAAACTATTTTTTTATCCGATTACTTCGTAAGCTACGTAAATAAATCCTTTGAAAATAGGCCTACGTATGATATCAAATTCGTAGATAGCAATAGGTTATCGTCGAATTAAAGCACAAAATTTCCATATGAGTTACGTACGCAGAATTGGTACTAGTTCGGATCGATTTCTATATCAACTAACCCTATTGCTTGCCGTTGAATTGAATTTTTATTTGTAATACTAGTTGAGTTATCGGTATTTTTTCCCTATAAACTTGAAAAAGATCAGTAGGAGTATTCGATTGCCTTCGGTGTGCTTTTGGTGTTGAAATAAAGTTGCCTCTATCAATCACATTCTCATTGAGGGAATTTCTGATGGTACTTTTCGAAGGTAAAAAAGTGATTGAAATTTTTTAGATGTTGCTTTTCTTCTGTTTAGTTGGATAGTTGGGCCATTTAATTATAAAATTGTATTTACCTACTGAGATTTCTAGGTGTTCAAAATTGCAGGTTCTTGAATTTAATATCTGTTTGGCCTGAATGAGGAGATGACAATTTCTGAGATTCTCCAAGTCCAAAAAGTCATTGGCCAGTCTTCAAATTGAAAACGTCATCCAGACTAACTCCAAAATTTTAACTGACACTCTCTCCCTCCTCCTCCGCCTATAAGACATGTGTTTGTGACTTGTGTACATGCCAAAATATCAAAAAATCGAATTTTTCATTTTTCATTACATTAGAGGTTAAGCAAAGTGCCTGCTAGGTTCCTGAAGTTTAATTTCTCGACTATATTTTGAAACTAAAGTCATATCGAGGCCAAGTGTTGGTTCAACCGCTAATTTAGTCACAAATGAACAAATGGTGAAACCAAATGTAGTTGAAAGTTAGTAAGAACTTGAAAATTTCCATAACAGTTATCGGAAATATTGTATAAAAATGCGTTCAAAAAAATCATGAAAATTGTTGAAGATCTTGTAAAAATTATTTAAATTGCCATAAAAATCAGTAAATATGTATATCGTAGAAGTGATTTAAAAAATCAAGAATTAATTACAAAAATAGTAAAAATCGTTGAGATTTTCATAAAAGTTATTGAAAACATGATAAAAATGACAAAAAAATCTTGAAAACCTTCCAAAGTGTCCTAAATTTGTTTAAATTTCCGGAGAAATGATTTAAAATGATTTAAAAACGGTCAAAAGATCATGAAAACTGTCAAAAATTTCGTTAAAATTTTCTAAAGTTTCATAAAAATTGTTGAAAAATATTGTAAAAGTAGTTGAAATGTCATAAAAACGTCGCAATATTTATAAATGTCATAAAAATCAGTATAAAAACCGTACAGAAGTGGTAAAAAGTCATGAAAATTTTGTGAAAATTCTAGCAGTTTTTACAAGATTTTTAATAGTTTTTACGATTTGTTTACTGTTTTAACAACAATTTTTATGATTTTGATATTCTTTCATATTTTGAAAAGTTTTTTGTGAAAATTTTAACAATTTTTACGAGATTTTCGACAGTTTTGGACATTTCTGCGATATTTGTACCGATTTTTATGACACTTTCAATCATTTTTACCGCATTTTCAACAATTTTTGAAATACTTGCGTTGATTTTTTGTAAATTTTTTACCATTTTAAAAACATTTTCAACAATTTTCATGATTTTTTTACTATTGCTGTGATACCTTTTTATGATACTTTCTACAATTTTCACGAAATTTTCGATGATTTTTAGACCACTTCTACAGTAATTTTATGGATTTTTTTCAAAATATTGACCATCTTAACATCATTTTTGATAACTGTAATGTTTTTTAAAACGATTTTTTCATATTTTAAAAGTTTTTTTTCCACGATTTTCATGACTTTTTGGCCATTTCTTCGATATTTTTACAAATTTTTATGAACATTCAACAATTTTCACGAGATTTTCGATGTATTTCATATTTTTTGAACCACTTTTACAATATTTTTACTGATTTTTTTTGGTCATTTTGTCAATTTTAGCAACATTTCAATGATATTAATGTTTTTTAAAATGATATTTTTGTTGTTTTTTTTTTTTTTTATAATTTAAATGATTTTTGTGTTAATGTGAACAGTTTTCATGAGATTTCATGAGATTTTCTACCGTTTTCATGAATTTGTGACAACTTCTGCGATATTTTCACTAATTTTAATGGAAATTTGAATAATTTTTATGATTTTTTAACAACTTTTACAATATTTGTGCTGATTTTCATGAAATTTTTGACCTTTTTAACAACAATTTCAACTTTTTCTTAATTTCTTACTGATTTAATTACATTTTACATGATTATAAAAATGTTTAAAATGTTTGAACCAATTTTATTTCGCGACACAGAAATGTAACGCGAAAATTTTCATACCTCAAGCCAAAAACATATCCATGTTATTAATAAATTTAATTTTTTTTTCATATTTCAACAATATGTTATAAGTAATAGAATTGGTGGCTTTTATTTATTTTTTTGTATCCCTTCTTTTTCTACAAACAGTTTATTCTCCTTACCTTTTTGTACTTTTTTTTTTGTGATTCCACAAAAAAGTAATTATATGTATGGGTAACCCTTTTTAGCAGTTTTTTTTTTACAGATATTAAATTTGTATTAACCATCAGCTCAAAAATGAAATTGGATTTTAAAATGTTTTTCCAACTAAATATTACATTAATACTTTGAAATTGGAACATGTGCCTACTCTACAATGAACAATCACCACAACTTCCTCTTTCTTTGCAAATTTCATAAAACAAAAAAGCACCTATGTGCATTTTAGATGGGTATTTTTGCTAAAAATTCTTATTGAAAGATTTGATGAATTTTTAATGAAATCTTCCTATCTCCTCAAACTTTCAATACTTTAGATAAATATCTGTTAACCAACCATCTACATGGGTTTTTCGAATTTTCGAATCTGTATCAATGTGTAGTTAGATGGGTCAATTTATTAATGCTCTTCGGTTATTTACAATACATACAATATAATTGCCCTACACGCTATACTCTAAACCCTAATGTATGTGTAAACACTAAACACTGGCTCGATCTCGTAAAATTTAATAACCTTAAAATATATATTGTCGAAGCTATTAAAAGGTTCGTTGTTGCTAATTCAATTGGCCAATTTCAGTGGCAGAAAATTAATTTTTATCGGACATGGCGAGCGTGCGAACAATGTGCGAAAATGCTGCCTCTAGAGATCACGCTTTGTTAATGCCTATGCCATCCTGCGTATAAGGCTTGTCATTAATGACGACTTTGAAAAGGCCCGTCTCTTGTTTCTTTTTTTCGTCCAAATAAAGACAATTCATTTTTTTTCACTTCGCGTAATTCAATTATCGCGGTTCTAGTTGTCAAAAGATATGTTTACAAACATTACACGAGGAAAAAAACGTAATAATTTTGGAATGTTTCCCAAACTATCCAGCTTATTTTTCAATTAACCTATTTAATCGTAATGATATATGCTAAAATCTATTGTGTACTTGAAATATCTAGCTCTAAGTAACATCAACATTATATACGAAAACCCATTTCAAAATTTTATCTACACTGGTAACTACATTTTGCGTGAAAAACACTTTACTTTGTCGTGTTTATTTTTAAACCGGCGAGTTATTTTTAATTTGAGACGCGGATGCGAAATTGTTTATGAAACAAGTTCGTTTACATTGTGTTATTTTGAAAATACACAAAAATGACGAACCGCTGACTTTGGCCACATTTCGTATACGTATGCGAAACTTTTACAATTTTATTGTTACGTTGTGCAAATAAACTAGGAATGCTTTTGAGCTTTTTGATACCTACGCACCTGCACCACCTACGTTGATATTTTGATGGCTGAAATATTCTTACTACTAAATCCCCCTCGACCTTGAACTTTTCGGTAGGTTACGAGTTTTCGATATCGGCGTACTTTTAATTAAGACACGAACAATGAAAACAAAGTGATTAATCGTGGAGAAGTTGACAAGTACGAAAAATTATCCCGATTTTATCGCCCAGAAACACTTGTCGATTGGTTTTTTTCTCGGTGACGTCATAGATCAAGTTTATTTAGATATGCAGTGTTACATTTTGCGGATTGTTTTGGGTTCGAAAAAAAGTAAAGTGCTGGGAGGGGTTTGGAATCTGATGTAAGTAAGATAGGTATGGTTCAGGAATAAAATTTTAGACTTTATAATAATTTTGTTTATACGAAGTAAATAGGTCCGAATAGATTGTAGAACAAAGAGTAAAGACGTGTTATGATATGTGGAACAAATGGAATAGTGACGTAGTAAACATAAATCTACGTACACATGGTTTTCATTAGCTTCAATTTTCTCTCAACGTTACGAAAAAGAACAGACATCGTGTAGCTGGCGAGATGTTGCAATTATCGTTTTAATTGTTAATCAATGCGATGTCCTATCTAGTGAAAACAGTGCTGCCGAATTTCGAAACTGCAACATTGTTTCTAGGTGTTTCGATTTTCTAATGGTTTCTTTAGAAATTCGATTCGGTTTTCAAGTTGGTCTTAGTTTGAGGGGATATTGATACTAAATTGTATAAAAAATTGTAAAATTTGCTTAAAATGTCATAAAAATGGTTTAAAATGCTAGAAAAACTGCAGTACTTTCCAGAAAAATACATTTTTTAAACCAAATTTTACAAATTTTTAATAATTATTATAGCAATTTTAACGATTTTTACATTTCAACAAATTTTCATACTCGTTTTATAAATTTTTACAATCAGTTCAATAGTTTCAACCCAGAGCTTATTCTAAGGAAGATCTGGAACTGCACAACCACAACTCCATTTCGATTTTTAAAAAAATATAATTTTTAAATGAAAATTTTTTAACCTCAATGCTTGATGACACATCTACACGTCAAAGGAAACATTTTGTAAAAAAAAGGTCAAAATTGATCCATTTGGGAAGACTGGTGGATTGTCCAAAGTTTTTTCCAGGATTGTTTCATGATAATTTTTGATTCTGAGTCATGACTTTTTTGTGTTATTCAAGTACCTATCAAAATCACGATTTTTTTTCAACTTCAGAACTCAACTATACCAAGTATTTTGAAAATGATTTTTCTAAACTGATTTTTGGGTAAAAAATTTTGAATTATTTGTGACCTTCAATTTAAAATTTGAAATTACTTAAGGAGTTTTTAAGATTTTAAAATCAAATGAATTTTTAATAACATTGAATCAAAATTACACTTTTATGACTTCAAGATTAAAATAATATTTAATGGAAAGTTGTCGCCAAAAATCGTGACTATTTTCAATTTTGATTCAAAATTTTGTCTTTTGTTCAACTTTGAAACCAAAATGTTGTAATTATTGTGATTTTAGAAAAATTATTTTCAAGTAAAAAATTATGACTTTTTAATTTTTGATTTCAAATTTCGGTATTTCTTAACTTGGGGATCGAAATAATAGTTTTTTTTTTGGATAAAAATACTTATGTACCTAATGAAAATATTAATTAGAAATTCCTATTGTTCAAAAATCGTGACTCTATTTCGACTTTCTTCTCAAATTTTTTTTTTTTTTCAACTCGGTTATGTATTTAAATATTGCAATTTTTGTGAATTTAGATCAAAATAAAAATTTTAGAAAAATTACTTTCAAGTCAAAATCGCGACTATAAATTTTGATTTTTGATTTCTCTGAATTTTTCAACTTTGAAATGAAAATAATTTATCTGAATTTTTAGAACAAATCAGAAGACGGGATAATTACTGTTAATCTAATTTAAATGATTTTCACTTCAAATAATTTTCATTATATTTTGAATCAATTTTTATAATTTTTATGGCATATTGAAACATTGAATTTTTAATCGACTTTTACGAAATTTAAAGTATTTTAAATGGCAATGTAAACAATTTTAACCCAATTTAGATTATTTTTATGACATTTTGAACAATTTTCTTGATATTTGAGGCAATTTTAATGAAATTCTAATCATTTTAAAATCGGTACATTTTTCAATTCTTATACAATTTTGAAACATTTTTACAGCGTTTTAAACATTTTTCGTAATATTTTTCATAACTTTTTTTTGATATTCTACTATTTTGTACCTATGCTATTTCAACAATTTTTAATGAAGTTCGACTTATTTTAATCTTAAGATCGATATGTCCATTGACTTATTATCATTAATTCATCCCATGTTATCGCTACTTCCTTGAAAAAAAACTTCCTCTGCACACATTCGTCACTTGAGGCAATTATTTCGATCAATTTTGAATCTCATGTTCGTACTATTTCATAATTTTACCTCCCTCTCCTCTTCAACCATTGATTGACCAACATACTCTCCCAGTAAATCCTGACCCTGTGGAATGAATTTTAGGCTATCCTAAAAATCTTATTCATAGTTGTCATGATAAGTACTTGAGTAGGTCTAGGTACTTATAAAATGAATTTTGTGTCAAGTAGATTTGTGAGTTTTTCATTGCGAAACCAATTATCTGTATTGCACTAAGTGCTCATCTTCAATGTTAATATTTTGCCCTTGAAAATTATTAATTGCGGATTTGAAATTTTTTACGATGAAAATGTAAGATTAAACCTAAGTATTTTTGAAATAACTTGAATATTTTTAGAACTAAAAATTTGAAAAATCCGTTGACAACTTTGGGAACCCTGAAAATTGTAAAAAAAAGATGTCCAAGCTAATCTCAGATGGTTTGATAGAATTACAATTTAAATCTTGAATCTATTAAAAATTTAATTTTCTTCGAAAATGATTTTGTAAAATGGATTTCCAAACACTTAATTTTTTCGTGTGATTTTGTGAAATTTGAGAACTAAGAATGATACATCAAAAGAGGCAAACATTGACCCAAAAGGCTGAATTTGATACCATTCCGTTGCGATTACAAAACGATACTTCTCAACGACTTTCTTTCTCCCCTGCACCTTGCTTTGAAAAAAGAAAAAATTTGATCCACCATTTCGTATAATATTCGAGCTAAAGATTTCTTAAATAACTTACACAAAATCTACACAAATAACTATGCATTGTAGGCACGATGTAGTACGTAATTGAATAATTTCCCTCGAAAGGCATTTAAGTATACTATGCTACGTTAAATGGTTCCGGATGTGTACGATGCTTCGCAGCTAATAATCCGCATTCGTTGATTTTTAATTTGGAATAATTAACGAGCTAATATCCTTACATAATTTAGTTTGAAAATTAACTTTTAAATGAGCCTTAGAACCGATTGATTCCGGTACGAGCAATACGGTTATATTCTTTTTAAATGACATCGTGTAATAGTATCCACATCCAGAATCGATAGGCGAAATGGTTTGAAAAAATTACGATATCCTTTTGTGTACAATAATAATCGCCTAAAAACTACGTATGTAAATGAGTTTATAATAGAGAATAATTCCGTCATTAGCATTAATTTTATTTAAAAAGTGTCTCCGGAGAAATGTTTATCACTGTTGTCGGCCTATTGTTTACCTCGCGCAAGAAATCAAAGCGATTGAACGCAGACGAATAAAAATTGTGAAATTAGAAAGTAACCTCACCTTCCGTTATGGCGAAAATAAAAGTGCATGTAATCGGCAATTTATTATTTCATCCGTAAGAAGTCCCGTTACAATAGAAAATGCAATTTAAATAATTACAAATGGAGGTATCTGTCTGTCCCCCTCTATCTCGTATACTCTCACTGTATTCGTATACCTTGGTACCCTCACCTAACACGACAAATACTCGTATCTACCTACTTCTCCCGTTATAAAAAGTATCATCTTGGGAAGTGGTTTGTAAACTGGTATCATCGGAACGTAGATAGTTCCTGTAGATAGAATAACTTCGAGATTTTTTTCCAGCTTCTTTTCTAAATTATCGAAAAAAATGGCGCATGCCATGAAATTTTCTATCTTGATTGAAATTCTCATTTGAAAAAAATTCTGATGAGTATATTTGGCAAAGTAGCAATTATTTTCACATTACGACTAATTGATTGCAACCGGTTGCATTCGGATTTTTTTTTAGACTATATTCGTGCTTACGGTTATTATCCATAACCTACTAAAATACGCGTTCGAACAGGTAGTTGAAATAGAAATACATGAATCAGGAGGAATTCTTGGTAACAATGATTCATATTTCAAAATATTGGCTTCGTCTCTTCACCGCAGTTATGATTTATTCCAGTTTAATAAATATCCTGAAGCATATATAACCTAATACAATTGTACGTATACAAGATATACTCAGCTATAGATATACGATTCCAGGTGCATTTCTCCATAATAATAATAAGACTATAGATTCGACGATATGATTCACGAAAACGTTTATTTTCCATTTCCATATTATATTATGCCAACAGCCATTGCCATTGCAGGCTGCGTTGCGAAAGCAAAGCATCAATTCAATAAGTATGTTGTAATTTCATGCAGGTTTTTTGAAATGTAAAATTCAAAATATTAACACAACGTACACAAGACGAATTAATACAGTGTTGGGTTCGTATTGGAGGATAAATTGTAGTATGGTAATTTCGTAGGTACAATGTATTGAGAAAAATTTTTCAATTTCAACTACTCAAAAGGGAACTTTTGATAACGTTTCACGAGTCGCAGAAAGTTGCTTGAAATTGAAATATTCGTGTTATTCCTCATCTGTCGGTAATTCTCCGTGTATAGGTGTTCAAAAGATATAACAGTGCTGCGTATATATACTGTATAAGAACTTGGAGACGCTGTTTCATTCAGATATACGCCAAAATCATTAAAAGTTGAAATGAATTTAACGAATCGTGAAAAAGCTCTTTTTGCGAAATATTTCATCGAGCTTTTTCTACAACATTCGTTTTTGCCATTTCTATCTCTGGTGTTTTATTCTTGGGAAATTTTCTTATTACGTAGCGAAAAATGATCGACGAAATTATGAAGTACCTACTACCTACATAATGGGAATGGAAAATCATTTTCTGGTACATTTATTAAAATTAGTATATTTTGACGGTAGATTTAAATTAATTTAATGATTGGAGTTTTCAGAGGTTTTAATAATGATGCATGAATCAGTTTTTTTGAAAATGCATCAAGTAGATGGGTAGGTACATACTATATACCTACATTTTAACTAAATGAATGAAATTTTTT
Organism: Pseudococcus longispinus; assembly: GCA_900064475.1. Classification (NCBI taxonomy): domain Eukaryota; kingdom Metazoa; phylum Arthropoda; class Insecta; order Hemiptera; family Pseudococcidae; genus Pseudococcus; species Pseudococcus longispinus. The sequence goes on from FIZU01063802.1 coordinate 13,701, forward strand.
ACGAAATATGATAACTTACTGTAATTCAGAGCAGATTTCAAAAAATAGGTAATTTTTAAATACTTTGATATTTTTTTTTCAAAATTCTTGAACGTAGCTAGAATTACATTAAGCTATTTCAAAGTTTATAAAAATGGTTCTAATCATGAAAACTTTATGAACTGGAATAAAGTATTTAAATACCACGAAATTTGTTTAAAATTCTTAAAAAAAGCAGAAATCGTTTTCGTTACAATTATTTGTTAATTTGAAATGTTTTAAAAATGGTTAAAATCGCATTTAAACTGGTTATTTTTGCTTTGTTTTGTTTTTGTAAAAATGGTGCAAATTACATGGAATAGATATAAAATAAACAAAAATTATTCAAATTGTGTTAAAACATGTTGAAATATCGTCTAAATTTTTTGAAAAGGCAAAACATTGTTTAAATTTGTTTAAAAATTGTTGAATTGTTAATAAGAATTACCTACATAAAAATATCGAGAAACTTCTGAAATTATCTGAAAAGATATTTAAAGTGCCTTGAAAAAATTTGAAATTGCGTCAAAAGTACTCAAAGTGTGACCAAAATTAGCTAAATTTCGAAAAAATTACGTTTTAAAAATTATTTTCAGTTCACTTTCATAAAATTCAATAAATTTTCTCACACATTCACGATATTTTGAGTAAGTTTAGCAAAAATTTACACATTCTCCTTGAAATTTTATCTAGTTTTATTATATTTTTATGGATTTTTCTTTAAAATTTGACGATTTTCCTCTCCGTTAAAACAATTTTCATATGATTTTTAAACAGATTTCGACCAATTCACTTTTTGGACTAGTAAATTCCATCACCCTCACTTTTAGACATTTTGTCAGACTTTTTCGGACTTGGAAAATTTTTAATGACTTCTACATGATTTCTTGACGTCGAAAAATTTTAGAGTTGTCAGACAAACGCTTTAGACTTTTTTGACTTGAAAAATTTTACAATTCACATTTTTAACAATTTTTACAATATTTTAAAAATTTTTTTTACTTACATCACTTCAAAAAATGTTCAAGAGATGCATATCTTCGATGGAATTTTCTCGATTTCAGATTGTTTTTGTCGAGTTTTCATTAAAATTGAACGATTTTTCTCGCAATTTCAATAGGTTTTTTTTTTCGTTTTAAATAATTTTTGAGATATTTGGTTCAATCTTATTGGTGTTTCATAGATTTTTCAGTACTTTTCAACAATTTTTATACAAGTTTTTTTTTTTTTTAAAAGACTTATGGAATTATCACGATATTTTAAACAATTTTAGCACAATTATGAGCTACGGTACTTATGGATTTTAATTTCATTTTAAAAAAATTTTCAAACGCTTTGAATAGTTTTTTTGCATTTTGAACAATTTTTATTTTTTCAAAAATTTTCAAAATATTTCTGTAGTTTAATCGATCTTGAATAGTTTATAATAGGTAATTTTTTTATGAAAATTCATTTTTTCCACAATTTGAAGAATTTTTTGAGGACCTACTTGAATTTTGAAAAAAAGTTTGACAATTTTACTCATATTTTAAACTCACATAGGTAATAAAAAAACATTTTCAAATTGCGAAATTTTATTTAGCAACTTTTATATTACTTATCTTACAAATTATTTTTACATTTCAAACAATTTTCAAAATACTTTCAAACAACTTGTCTCTAATTCTTCGAGCATTTTGAACTATTTTTATGATAATTCGTGTGATTTAATTTTTGTTATCTTAAAAATATTATTTTACAAGCTCATTTTCAAATTTTGAGCTTTCCCCATCAATTTTTACACTTTTCACAAGAGTTAAAAAAAATGAACTTTAACCGAAGGAGATCAAAATGACTGAAAAAAATAAGAATGTAGGTTTGAGAGGTCAAATACCTACATAGCTAGATATTGAAAAAGTACACGTTTTTTTTATTCAATATCAACTCGGCAGCTGAAAATTTGAAAAAAAAAATCACATAGGTTCTTTTCATCCATCAAAGCTCCATTCAAATCAAAATTTCTTTACGAGATTAAATTCCATTAAAATTTAATTTCGGCACGAGTACGAAAGGGTTAGAGCAAGCTTCTTTGGAATTTCATCATACATATTTCCATATGAAATGGAAAATTTCTTAGCTAACTCTTTCTTTTGTATAGAAAAACATTTGGAAATTTTCAACTAGGTACCTAGCGACTGCGACATGCGTATTGTAAGTAAACATTTGAAGGTATGGAACAAATTCTCGATCGATGAACGCATTAAGGAGTAAATTCAAGCCGATGAAAATTTCATTTCAAACAAGTACCAAGCTAGAGTTTTGAAACACAATAGCCTTATCCCAGTTTGAGCTTAATTTCTTTTATTTTTTCGCCAGCCATTTCGTAATGAAGGTACGTAGATGGCATTAAGCACTAACAAGTAATTCTATCCAATGTTTCTTGAAAGTAATTTGTTTTAACGATGACGAGACAGAAAAGTTTGTTGAAATTGAACAAACATTTGTTGAAAATGAAGTAAAATTTCATCAAAGTGCAGTACCTATAGAATTGTGTAAAATGTAGGCAACAATTTTTTCGAGGGCTGAAAATTTCTTGCCTACGTTTTTATTGGTATTTTTGTAAAGAACGATGTAAGTTGCTGAAATTTCGTGAAAATTGATTAAAATGGAATAAAAATCCTTTAAAATCGTGTAAAATAGAGAGAGCATAATCAAAATTAGATGAAAAATTGAAAAAATGGATCAAAACATAATAAAAATCGTCCAAAAATAGGGCAAAAATTGATTCAAATTGAACAAACATCGTTGAAAATTACGTAAAAAATTGATAAAAATGAAATAAAATTGTATAAAATATGATGAAAATTGTCCAAGGTGTGAGAAAACCGTTGAATCCTCAGATGTCTCCATTTTGCGAACAGTTAGTTATATTTACTTTCTCGCCGGCCCGAAAAAAAAGAACCAAAGAAAAAAAACATTAACCTATACAAGGTTTACGAATCATTAACGAGCCTCGAGATCGAGACGCCAGCTTAACGGTACTTGGTTTTACTGTTAGAAAAAAATTTATAATAAAACAATTTTTCGTATCATTGTACTTTTACTTTCGACGTTCAGACAGTGTTAATTCACTTTCTCTCGACGCGTCACGCCGAAAAGAAAGCGCGCGCGATTGTGTGGGTGCGAGACGAGGAGAAGGGCTGGACTAGGTCCACAGGCAACTTTCACTGGTATCCCCGGAATCGGAATATCGAAGACTTGTCGTCGTATAGGAGGTACTCGTTTCCAGTCACTAAGATGGTCTTTACATAGTTCATCATATTGAGGTTTTGTACGTGTACGTGCGATTCGTGGTGTACGTTTTTTTCCTTAGTGATGAAAAATCCGATAATTAATTCGGTAAGTTGGAATTTTGATGTAATTATTCAACGTGTATTCGCGTTGTGTATGTAAAACCTGATGGTTAAATATGTATTTAGTTGGTGGTGTCGTTTATGTAGCTAGATTTACGAATAACGTGTGCGATTGATGGTTGTGATGTGGTAAGATTTGTGAAATTTTTATTCCAGAATTTTCTATAGTCGGATAGCATCGCGATTAATTCGATTAATGGATATTTTAAAAGCTATGTAGACGAATTTGGTTTATCGTCGAAAAAGAAATCTCTTTTGAAAATATTATTCTCGTTTCTTTCGCCGAGAGATTAAAAATTTTCAAAATGATTATCTCGTTGGCTTTACGGTAACGTGAAACTTTACCCAACTGAGCTTATACTTAATAGATATACTAATGGAATATTAATTTTAAATACATCAACGTTATAAACAAAGGAGCCTGTTTTACGTTTTAATTGGCAAATAGTACGAAAATTGTTAAAATGTATTTTACATTAGTAAGTGTATATCCAGAGGCCTACACCAAATACAATTAAAAAGAAGGGGGAGTACGTATATAACTTATGTTAATTAAAAGAGAACTAAAATCATCGCTCATTTATTTCCATTAATGAAAACGCGCTTCGTTATCGATTAAGTTTCTCGGTGAAATTAATTTAGTTGACGAAAAATTTTTCGAGGTTAGAGGAGCACTCGGGTCTCGGGTGCTTGAACTTGCGGCTTCGATTGTCATAAAAATTCACAACCGATTCAATGCCAACTTGGTGTCGTAATATCAAAGCCTTGGTTAATTGAGTTTTTTCGACCAAATTGAATTTTCAAAGGAAATACTCATACGTGTAGCCTACATTATACATATTATGCCGGTTCGTTGTACTGTCGACAAGATTCAAGTCGTTTTAGATTTTTCCCCCTTTACAATGAATACAGTTGCTTATGTGTGCTTCTGGGAATGAATTAACAAAATTGTGTTAACCCATTATCATTATGATTGTGAAAAGAGGTGGGGTGAGGTGTGGTTTTGGTTGGACGACTCGAATGTTTGGTTTGTGTACTTTTTTTGGGCCAGTCTTGCTGAAAGAATTCAATTTTTGGAAGTTTGCAGTTTGGGAAGTTTGACCAAATTGTGGCATATCAAACGAGAGACATTTCCAGTGAGATAATTGAGGAAATTAGGAGGAAGCATGTTGTTCAAGGGGTTCAAAAATTGGTTCGGAAAAGGGTTTTGTTGCATTATTAGCATTTAAGAGTGAAAAAATTGTTGATTTTATTGAGATTTTAAGGTCCTGAGTGGTAAAAAAATTGAGCAAAGGTGAAAATCTGAAACTGGAACTGGAACTGAAAACTGAAAACTGAAAAAAACTGGAACTAAAACAAAAACGATTTTTCAGTTCTTGAATTTTTTTTTGATTTTGCTCACGTAGTTTTTCTGTTTCGGCTTTTTGTTGAACCTTCGTCAAATTTTATCAGTAGATTGCAATTTTAGCAGAAAAAAATGGTGTTTCACAGACAGCGGTGGAAAAATAAAACTAGAACTGGAACTAAAAACTGAAAACAATTGGAACTAAAACGGAAAAACTGGAACTGAAGAAATTTTGGGAACATACCTAATTCTACAAATTACATTTTTTGGGACTTTGGAAAAACAGCTTTTAAAGGCTCAAATTTGAGGGATTTCTTGGCCTTTCTGTTTACAAAAGTTTGGGGGAGGGGGAGGGCAAAAGAATAATGCTTTTGAAATCTTGAAATATGCATTTAATTTTAAAAAAGTGAATAATTTTCAAAAATTCTTGTGATAGAAAATCCCAGTTAATTGTTCATACCGATCTTGAGGTGAGAGGGAGGGGTAGAAATCGTCTTTTTGAATTCAAATTATTCAGAAATTCTGTAAGTTGAAATCAAAAATAATCTTGAGTGATGAGAAAGGGGTGGAGTGAAACTGCCTCTTCATGATCCAAAAACATGTGCTTATTATGAAATTCTCGGGATTCTTTGAAAGGAGGAGGAGCAAAAGATCCATAATAAATACAATAATGCCTATTCAATAATTTGAAGGAGCAGTTTTGGGACTTAAAATTTTGAAAAATATATTTCTGATTTTCGATTTTGGCAACATTTCTCGAAATAAATTAAAAAATTACTCATATTCGGGCCATGCTTTGAAAATTCAATTGCCTATCCTAAAACGGTGAAAAAACCAGCGCTCTAAATTTGTCTAACCCTTTAGAGGACGGGACTTGAAATTTTGGAAAACCTGAGTTTGAATTTTGGCAAAATATCTTGAAGTAAATAAAAAAATTGCTATCGTTTGGGCCACACCTTGAAAATTCAATTGCCTATCCTGAAATTTTGAAAGAGCCAGCTACAGCTTCCTAATTTGTCTAACCTTTCAGAGGAAGGGGAGCAAAAGATCCATAGTCAATATGGTGCCTATTCTGTAATTTGAAGGAGCCAATCTAGGGACATCAAATTTTGGAAAAAAAATCTCTGAGTTTGAATTTTGGCAAAATTTCTCGAAGTAAAGAAAAAAGTTGCTCACGTTTGGGCCATGCATTGAAAATTCAATTGCCTGTCCTAAAATTATAAAGGAACGGCGCCCTAAATCTGTCTAACCCTTTAGATATTTCAATACGTTCGCAATTTTACATCATTCGCAACTCCTTCTTTAGGAAAGATAGGCAAAAAGTACCCATGACCTCGTTTCCAGTTGACATGCGAATATTACGTTAGCACCTTTAAATTTCCTGTCATATGAAATTTTATTTCGATTTTAATATTTCACTGGGAATATCCCTTTAATCCAAAAGGTAGGCAATTTGTCAAATTGTGATGTTTACCCTACGTCCATTTCAAAAATTAATGTCGAAATTTACGTTTAAAAATTTATTTTCTTGAATTTTTAAAGGCAATGCTTCGTCGTTGAATTTGAAATTAGCAACGATATTTGGATAAACCTTTTCCGCTTCTCTTAACGTATTAAATTTCGAAAATGAGAAATATCCTGTTGAAATGATTTCATGAAAGTGTGCACTTGAGCACTTATTTAAATATTTCTAGCATTGTTAATCAGAGAAAAAGTCTATTAATTCGTGAAAGGTAGATAAATGCTTCTTGTTGAATAAATAAAATTTCTGGGTTTTCATCAAGCGATGTGAAAAATGTATCAGGTTGTTTAATATTGTCTTACTTAGGTCAGGAATGAGCTACAAAAATAAATTCCCTACTCCTACATTCTGTTGCCCTTAGGGAATGAAATCTGCATTATCTCGTGAGAATTAAATCCGTTCTGCAGTAATCCAAACCACACAAAATTTTTGGAAACGCCTACACTGCAAAATAAACAATATTTATCGAATCGAATTCCATCATCTCAGTTACCTATTTTCGAAAAATAAATAAATAAATAAATAAATAATCTTGATACGAATGCTGTCACATGGAACGAAGGAAATTTCCTTGACAATGTACAATACCATTGCAAGTTAACTTCAAAGTTCAAGTTCACCACGACCGAATCACTTTTCAATAACGAGAAAAAAATCTAATTTTTCAATTTAAAATCCCTTTTGTGAAACGCCAAAATAATTTCGGGTAATTTGCTCCATTGGAAGAAAAAAAGTCTTCGAATATTTCCCCCAATAAAAAAGTGGGATAAAAATAAATTCCGGTATTAATTTATTCAAATTTGAATTCACCCCGCTTGTTTAACTTGATTACTCGCGATGTGAATTGATCGGGAGTTCTGCCACCCTGTCAGCGTCAGGTGACCTATTTTCCCCTCCTTTTTTCCCGTCTACCGAGGTTATCAGCTGTTGATAGCGGCTCGAATAAAAACTTCTCATTCTGTAGTAAGTTTACGAACGCGCTACTGCTACATTATTGATCTACTCGGTAAGTAGTTTAAATTCATCTTTTTGGGGCTTTTTTCTTTACAAATTAATAAATTTTAAACTTAATTAATCATTTTAAAGTAAAACGTTGCTGGTTGTATTCATCTTGTTTTTTTTTCTGGTCGTGTACGAATAAAAGAGATGGTTTTTTCTCGAGTTTGTTACGAACCGCCAAAGCTTTCTGGGTCGTTTGAAATCGATTACCTTTAAATTGTGTTGAGATTTTTGTTTTCATGTGCACGAATATTTTATGGTGAATTTTTTTGGTTTCCGGATGTGTTTGATTTTTCATCGTGTGGTTTAATTGCTAGATTGGGTAATTTTATTGTGCTTATTTATCGTGGCTTTTGAATTGAATGCAATTCTAGGTATGTAGTTTTTAGTTCATGAGTCGAAATTGATTTTTTTTTTTTTTTAGATTAATTAGATTTTTTTTATTCGATTAAAATACCGAACCGGTTTAATTTTTTGAAATATTATCCCTTTTGAGTAAATTAATCGAAACAAAGAGTTCGTTTGGAGTTTTGAAAATGATTCGTGATTGTGTTTTTTTACCATTCTAAATTATCAGCAATTATTCAATTCGAGAAGTTTCACTGTGTCGTCGTCGTCGTAGAATACACAAAGCAAATAAATCGTTTCAAACGTACAAACTATTATTAAAATTTCATCTTCGCGCATTGTCGTAACGAGCGTTACAGGTTTTTTTTTTCAATTTGTTTAGCACATATCTTTCAATTCTTAAGCTGGTTCTAATGAAATATTGAGAATGAATTTGAAATCGAATCGATAAAGGGTTCAAAGAGGGCTCGACGAATATAAGCGTACTACGATTTGATTGAAAAACTTTTTTTTTTGATCGTGTGCTTTGCTAATATACCTAGTTACCTATTTATAAAAGTAGGTAGATGATTATTTCGCGTCTATAGCAATTAAACAGATAAAATGAGAGATAGCTCACTTACTGCTGCAGAAAAAATATTGCAAATTCGTTTCAAACTGTTGGTTTTATTATCTATAGTAGAACGTAAGTCTGTGTATAGAGAAGAGACTGGATGTTTATAGATTTTATTTTAATTAAACGCGCCCTGCAATTTATATCATACGAATGGGTTGGAATCCATACAATACTGAAATGATTGAATTCATTTGTATCAGTATTCACGTTGGTCCTTTTGTTTAATTACGACGATATAGCGAAGAGTTCTCTCGTATATAATTAACTCTGTGAATAGTGCGAATTGGCCAACTCGAAATAAGACTATTTTCAATTCAGACTTTGACATTTAGGCTAAAAAATGTTTACATTTGAGGTGACATACTCGTACAAGCCGGATAATTTTTTGGTGGTCTAGTTTGAGGACCTGGACACGGTATGTCTGAGCGAATATGGGCCATAGGCCGGTTTAGTGGGTGGGTACTTTCACTCGTCGTTGTTGAAATTCGCAGTCAGCAGACGATGAGTGAAAATACCGCAGTGAAAAGTGTTCGCGTATTGTAGGTAGAGGCGAGAATTACATCACATTGAAATTTTAATCTTCCTCTGTCGTGGATGTCGAGTCGCATGAGATGTTTATACCGGTCGACCTTCTTTGGCATGTCAGATGACTAAGTACCGAACTTTGTGAGATGATTTCCCTTGCTCGATGATTTACCTAGAGAGGAAAAATGATGGAAAAATTGAAAGTGGGATTGTTGTAAAGGGATTAATTAGGTTTTCAATCAGTTTAATGTTGGAATAAGTAAGAAAAGGTGTATGGATTTGTTCGTTTATTTTTTTGTGTTGATTTATCGATTGAAAGATCGCGAATGTGTGAGAGTTTGGTCGAATTTGTGACGAATTGAATGAAAATTTGAAATAAGAGTTTATAGTGATGAGTTTTCATTCCAGTGTGTAGGTACTTTCCAGTCCTTGAGGCGATTCGATTTGTTTTGATGGAGTTGGGTTGCACGAAGGGGCACTTTTAGGGTAGCGAATGATGAAGCTGCAATAAGCTTTGAAAACTAATCAATGAAATTGTACATTTATTCATTTACTCAATTACTTTCCTATTTTTTCATTTATTTACCTTCTTGCCTGCATATGTATCCATTCAACAACCTATTTACTGGCCTTCAATATGAATTTATTTGTTGGAAAATTTTTTACCCATCTTGGCACTTTCAGCCAAGTCTCGAGTTATATCACTAACGTAAGTGAAAATGTCATCAGTTACTCAACGAACCATCATTTACCATTAAGTTATCAACTTTTAAACATACTCGATTGCGAAAGCTGCAACTCGCAGTTACCATAATGGTCCTTATACCTATGGTATATTTTTAAAAGCAGGTTTTATATGCATTATGTACCTACATTAGAACGATAACTCCGATCTAATGTTTTGTAAGCAATGAAACTAAATCCTATGTAGACACTACTTTATTACTCATCGTTATAAAGTCGCTTAATAATTGAACGATTTCAACTCGGCAAGAACCTGTTGAGTCAATTAAAGACATCTTGAGCATTTTATTACTCGAGGAATTTAACGGGGCACTACTGTGTATTTAGCTAACAGCGCCATTATTCACGATGGCATAGCACAAGCACGACTTATTTGCTTGTTTTTCAACTACCTATCCACTTTCTAGATGGTTTATTAGAGTGTAGGGATGCGAGTATGAGAAGATGTGTGGGTCAAGTATGTAAAAGAGTTACTTGGATATATTGCGATGATTGGAAGGAGCTGAAATTGCTATTAATGGCGTAGGAAAATTTAGGTGTGATGATATTACTGTTTATTGGTTGGAATTTTAAGGTTGGGAACTGAAAGGGTCGCGTGAATTGTCTTTTCATAGTTTTTTTTTTTTAATCAAAATTTGGTAATTTTTTGTCAAGCAACGCTGAAATTGCTATTAATGGTGTAGAAAGATTTAGATGTGATAATATGCTATTTATTGGTTGTAATTTTAATGTGTCCGGAAATAAAAGAGTCAAGAATGATCTTTTTATAATTTTTTTGGAATCAAAATTTGGTAGTTTTTTGTCTAATAAAAGGGATTTTTCAAGATTCGTACGATTGACAAATACTGAAAGCTGAGAACTAAATTCAATTTGAAGTAGGAATAACCTTGGAAAACTATATTAAAGTACTTGGATGATCACGTAAATCAATTAGACAATAACTTGGACCATTTTGAACCACATAAACGATCATTTGGATCACTTGAGGAATCACTTTTACCTGCAAGACGACTATTTAACCACATTAATCACTTGAACAACCCCTAAAAGGGAGACTACAGTAATTATTCAAAACACATCCCATAAAAAACATGACGTAACCACTCGAAGAAAGACTTGAACCACATACATCACTTTAACAATCACTTGGAGAAAACTTAGCACCTAAATAGACTATTCAGACAACCCTTAAAAACACTCACTCAAACAGTCACTTGAATAACTTGAATCACTTTTGCTGCTTATCTAAACTAATACTTGACTTGAAAACTGAAAAAAAAACTGAAACTTTCACGAAAAAATTGTGAAGTATCGGAATCAAGACTGAAATTGAAACTGGAGAACTAAAAACTTGATTGAAACTGAAAATTTGAAATTGAAGTCTTCTTCATATAACAGGCGGCTCTCACAGAAGATTGTTTGATGGTTTTGAAAATGAAGAAAAAAAACTGACTGCAAAAATCTCAAGAACTAAGCCTCCTAGAAAAAAAACTACCGGTATAAAGTAGAAAGAAAATTTTAAGCTCTACAATTTTGATTCTTAGCATTTTTTTCGTAGAATCCATAGTTTGGCCAGAAAATTCATGTTTATGAAAAATTTTGCCCATTGTACCAAGTCGATGGTTTTGATAATGAAAAAAATCCTTTCAGTTGATTGTATGATCACAGATGACAGAAAACTGAAACTGAAATGATTTGAACTGAGTTTTCGGTTCTTTATTTTATTTTACTTTCAATTTTTTTTTAAGCTCTGGCAGGTTTTTTTGAACCTTTACTATTTTTTTCTTTTAAAAAACTGTTGTGAAAAAATGGAAGCTTGAATTCGGTTCCTTCCATCAAATAACTGAATTAGAATGCAAAAGTTGATGTTAAAGCTGAAAAAAAAGAACTGATAGTTGCAAATTGAAATTAAAACATTCAAAACCAAAAAGTTGAACTAAAAATTGAATCAAAACGCACAAAAAAACGAATATTTTGCATAACAACTGAAACTAAGAACTGAAAATGGAAATAAAAAAAATTAAACATTAAAAACTGAAACTGAAAAATAAATGAAACATTGAAAAACTGAACTAAAACTGAAATCAAAAAACAAAGAAAGTGATCATAAGTACCTACGTTAAAACTGAAACTGACAACGGAAAATGAAACATTGAAAACTGAAACTGAAAATTGAAAATAAAACCAAAAACTAAATGAAACATTAAAAACTGAACTGAAACTGAGATTAGAAAACAAAGAAAAAAAGGGTTTATCATTAGTACCTATACATTAAAACTGAAACTGAGAACTGAAAATGGAACTTGAAAAAATGAAACATTTAAAACTGAAAGTTTTAAAATAAAATTAAAAAAGGAATGAAACATCAAAAATTTAACTAAAACTGAAATTAAAAGACAAAGAAACAGATACAATTAGTAAGTACATTAAAACTGAAACTGAGAACTGAAAATGGAAATTGAAAATAAAACTAAAAAATGAATGAATTGAAAACTGAAACTTGAAACTCAAAAGACAAAGAAATTGATATCAAACAGTAACATTAATATTGAAAATTGAAAATGAAACTGAAAAAATGAAACATAAAACACTATACAAGCCAGAATCCTTAACTTGAGTACACTAAAATTGGGAACAAAAAAAGAAAAACTGAAACTGACGAAATACATGAATAATGAAACAAATAATAAAAAAAAAACAACTAAAAACTTGAACTGAAACTTGACTGGTAAAAAGATTAAAGACTAAAAAAATTAAAAAAACTGCTTATTACCTATCTAAATTTTTGATAATTAATGTCAAACCCTCAATTATGATAAATTACGGTAACACGATGGTAATTAAAGAAAAAAATGGTAATTATCGTGTAATAAATGGTAAATGATGGTAATTATACCAAATTCGCAGGTTTTCAACTTATTTCTAATATCGTAGTAGGAAATTCTGAAATCCGAAGTCGTTAAAAACCGATTCTCAACCTCAAAGGATAGTCAGCTCTTTACAAAATTTAATCAAATTGCACAACTCGAGATTCAAAATCAAAGAGAATTAAACACCAAACCGTTTGATTCGAGAAATCGACAAATTGTTTCATCTACACTCAAAACTGACTCATTTAAATTAACAGAAACAAAATTATTTCTCCATCAGATCACTCGAATGGTAATACTACCACGATCCATCCACATTTCCAATTCCACTCGACGATCTCCACGGATTACCCCAAATCAACCTTTATTCCTTATTCGTAATTATTTCGAAATTAGAAAAAAAATCCCATTCAGCTTGGAATTGGAAACATGTCAAATTAAAACTAACAAAAGTCGACTACTTGAAAGCTGCTAAAGGTTCGAAACGTTTATATAATTCAAGGTATGTACCTATTATCGGTTCGCCTCGTCCCTGCACTTTAATTACGCTAGGACAAGGGAAATCCCTTATAGCCTGAGCAGGACATAGCCAACTGGGGGAAAGGGTAGGGGGTAGCTTGTGCACCGTTACGAAATTTCAATTCGCCCTAAAAATCTATGACCTAAATAGAATAATGGATAGACCCGAACGATTTCCAGGCAAAAGTAGGTCAGGCTCCACCTATTAAACTTTCAACAGCTTTCATTTGTTGTTTTTTTTTCTTTCGTTTCTTTTACACGGCGAAAGCCACCCCCTACATGAGAATTTTCCTTCTTCCGCGATTCCAGCAACTAACCCTAATCTGGGTCAGATGATTCTGCGCGCCTTATCTCCTTGAGGTATGGTATGTGAAATTTGTATATGTTCTAGGTCATACGCGAAGATAAATTATTAGAGTACGTATTACCGCGTATACATGTGGCTTATCGTTGTTTAGTTTAGGGACGTAAAATTTTACTCCTCGACATAAGGTAATTTTCTCATATTGATTTTATACTTTTTTTTTTCGCCTGTAACTTGTTTTTTTACGATTTTTTTCACCATGTAGAAGTTATGTAGTATCGATTCGATGGAATAGATACAGGTACCTATGAAATTATTTTTTCTTTGTCGGATTGAATTTTTTTTATAGGTACATTTTGGTCAATTTCCTTCGTGTTACGAGTGCGGTGGTTTTTTTTCGCTATTGTGTGCTACGTTGACGACTTGTTTTGCGTGTGTACGAACAATGAAAATGTTAATCGTAAATTAAGAAGTGCTGGGTAATTTTTTTCACTTTGTGCACGTTCGTCGAGCAGGATTTGTAAAAATTCTTGGTTAATTATTCCACCGAATGTTCGCTAGTGTTTCTTTTTTTTTATGACGTTGTAAATTACGAGTCGAATTTTTTTCTTAGATGAGAATGAAGTGGCATTTTTTAAACGTGGTGTCATGTTTGGTGGTGTATTTGGTAATTGAAAGGGTATTGACTTAGTTTATGGACATTTTTTGGAATTTAGAGGATTTTTCTGAGTGTGTCGAGTGAAGTAAATGAATGAGATTTGTTTTCTTCGATGTTAAAATTTTTTAAAATTAATTTTTCAAGTCTCTATTATATTTTTTATTCAATTTTCAAGGAGTATTATTCGTTTTCGAATTGTTTAAAATTCACTTCCAGTGATTTCTCAATCCATCAATCGAAATGAAAGAAAACCGAACCCAATTCGACGAAATTTCGTACTGAAATCACTCGTATTTCTAAATACAATTCAACTTTCGACTAAGCTTCTTAAATCGATCGAATATTCAGTCGACGAAATTACCAAAATGGAAACGCCAAGAAAAAAAATTCTGCTGGCAAAAGGGAAAAAAACTACAACGCTGGAGAACGTCGGAAATTTAATCCGATCGCGTTTATATCGCCTACGCTACGTTAAAAATCCCTTTATGGTTTTTAACTATTCGATATGGCAGCACTGATTCGGTAATAAGTTAGCCCATAGCGGAGGGTACCCCGACTCCTAGTCTTTAGTCCTGGTGACCTCATTACAGTAGAACCGTCAGTGTATAGCCTAGCACAATGTAAACATTAAGTTAGTTCGTTAGTTAGTTATACGTGTTTTTTTTTCGGTGTATTTTAGTTTAAAATTTTCTTAATTCATAAGAATTTCTTATTTCGGGTGAGTAATTTAACGATTTAATTTCGGTATGTGTTCGATTATGCAGTTTGACTTAAGTTTGATAAGATAATTGAATACGAAGGTCGTTGGAAAAAATTCCCAAACGGAAATTACTCTTATAAAATTCAATTTGAAGATGTGCTGCAGCATTGATGTTATGCCTTGAAAAAAACTTATGGAATTTTATTCTCATCGTGACCTAGATTATCGCTGATTCCGATGGTGATAATTTTTCGATAAAGTGCTTAAATTTTGGCGAATTTTTTTTTCGCGTACGTGTAACGACGTTTCGGTGTAATTATTTTAGAGCTTAATGTCATCGTTGAAATTGATACGTGTTTTTTTTCTCTGTCTGAATAATTTTCGCCCGAATTTTGTGCGAAGTTTTTCATTTGGTTAAGTATTGTGCAACGTTTTAACATTAATTCGAAATTTTATCGCGGGCTATTAAATTGTGCAATACGAAGAAATTTTTAGATGCGCGATTTTATGTCTATCTCGATTTCGAGTTTTACGTTAATTTTCGTATATTTGAAAAGGTACCTACGTACACGCGGCGTTTCCTATTTTATAATATAAGTTGCAAAGAACGGATTTCATTTCATATTTAAAATTTTTATTTTCTTCACGCGTTCGTAGGATGGATATTATTTTGTGACTCATTATCCTGATAATGGCTGCATGACGATTTTATGACGATTGTTGAACTTTTTATTATCCAGCTGAAACTACGATAAACGTTGAGCAATTTTTCCACCGTGCACATGAAAATGTGTAAGTGTAAGGGCGAAGTGTTCTTTGTTGATAGTTTATTTACAATGTGCAGTTTTCCTCGATGCAAGTCCAATGTGGTGGAATTGATTTATTTCGAGTTGTTTTTTTTTCATCGATGAAAGTGCATTTTTGAAGTTTTTATGGTCTGTTTGGTGTGAGTGTACCTTGAAAGTAGCCCTGGAGAGAAATTTTCCTCTGTTTGAGAAATAAAAAAGTTCTCGATGAGTTTTGGTTGAAGGATGTTTCAACTCGAAACTCGAGTTGGATACTAATTTCATATCTTGAGGATGAGCATGGAACATAGAAAGCAAGTGAAATTAATTTTTCAATACGATGAAAATTTATTCATGAATTCCAAAAAAAAAAGGAGTACCAAAATTGATTACATTTTGACAAACTTTGCGAAAATTTTAATTAAAAAATATTTCGTAATTAATTCTCTATGTTGATGCAAAATTTTACGAAACATTTGCCTTAGTTTTTTATTGAGTTTGAAAAGAAAAAATTGTTTTTTGTGAAACTTTGGTTGGGCGGAAAATATAAAAAAATAAGATCAAGTGATACGAGTGCTTTTTCAACTCTACTTTATCCATTTAGCGAGCTTTTTTCGTAAAAGGTTTCCTAATTGAGATAAATGAAGACAGCTTTATTTTCCAAAAAAGGTATCCACCTACTACTGTTGATACCTACGAACGAAATTTCAAATTATGAAAAATTCCACCCACGGTGAAATTTCCAAAACCAAAATTTAGCTTGAGAAAATAGCTTTGTGCATCTGGAGATGAAATTCCTTTTTCGAATTAGATGCCTTGCAAAGTATATTTGATATACGAGAGATGCTACGATGGTACATTTTTGGCACTCGATCGTAGTATCGTAAATGCACTGGCAACAGTACCACAGCTGTTTTGAAAATATGATACGACCTTTGATACCCAACATGAGAAAAATTTTCTCATGGAGTGGTTCGAAATTGTTGAGAAGTTGTGAATTTCGGGTTTAAATGCAGTTTGGAGTGAAATATTGATTTTCGTAAACTTTGGTGGTTCGTAATACCTTCGACATGCGAGATAGGAAAATTTTTTGTATGACTCAATTTTTTGATCTTAATACGTGTTATAAAATAGGTTATGTAAATATTTTGTCTATTTGTCCTTTTGAAGGAGCCACAACGTTTCGAAACTTTTCAAGGTTTATAACTCCTTTAAAATGTGAGATAGGAAAAATTTTTATATGACCTATTTCGTCGACTATCAAATGACAAATAAAGTAAGTTATGTACAAATTTTGCCTATCTCGTATATTTTGGGACATATTCACGCTCAAACGTTTCAAAACGCTGTAGCACCTTAAATTTGACAGATAGGGAAAAATCATACATAACTTATTTCAAACTACTCATCAAACTGTACAAAGTAGGTCATGTACAAATTTCGC
Organism: Pseudococcus longispinus; assembly: GCA_900064475.1. Classification (NCBI taxonomy): domain Eukaryota; kingdom Metazoa; phylum Arthropoda; class Insecta; order Hemiptera; family Pseudococcidae; genus Pseudococcus; species Pseudococcus longispinus. The sequence goes on from FIZU01063802.1 coordinate 30,490, forward strand.
CTAGCTCGCGTATTAAAGGCGCCATGGCGTTTCATAATCTAAAAAGTTCGACTTCCGATGTCATTTTCGACACCTCGATCGAGCACTTCTCCACACACGTCAAAACGTGTCAAATACGTATACAAAACGTATATGTTTAATTGCTCATGTCATATCTGTCAGCGTCTCTTGTAATTTCTCATTTGGAAGCTTATCCTTTTCGACGAGATGATTTAGAATTTGAAAAGCTCCCAAGTGAAGACGAACTTTGAACCCCGGTAGATGTTTTATAACCACAATGGTTTTTTTTTATCGATAATATCAGTTTGAAATTGGTATGTAGAGTTTTTGTAATGAACCGAGGCTTACGAGAGACTGTTGTTGGAAAAGGTATAGGTAGCTTGGTATTTCTTTGTTTGGTTCTATAGACGAGAGCGTTTGAGGTTCAATATACGTAGCAAAAGCTGGTCTCGAGGGATCTAGGAATCGGTTTCGGTATGCAGTACATGTTCGATTTTTACTTGGAGTTGTGTTGAAATTTCCAACGAGTTGAGAAATTATTTCATTTTGTAATGTGTGCAAGTCGCCTGGGTCTTCCACCTTCTATCTCTAGTTATTCGCTACCTATTCTATCTACATTTACGATAGGTGATTTTTTTCGCGAGTCTTCGACCTTTTGTTATTACAACTCGTGTTGGCTGAGATGGGGGAAAAGTCCTTAAATTTGAGCACGTAAGTGAAGAATAGAAGAAAAAAAAACGTACGCTGACATCTCTTATGTCGTACTCGTATTTCATTGAACGGAAACGAGCAGCAGATTTGAAAAAATATGCGAAACTATATATTCACTTCACCATGAACTACTTTCTTGACATTAACAACAATTGTTACAATTGCAAACGTTCCAACGAAAACAAACGCCAAGTTAGCGAGATAATAAGTTGGCAGGTTCGACGTTTCGACTCCATTGCTTCGATTACATGATAAAATTGTGGAGAAAAAAGAGACAAATTTCGCGAGTAGAAATCTACCATTTTGCAGGGACATGGGAAAAAATATGTAAACATTGGAATCACATGTTGTGAGCCAATGTGAGGGTCTTTTTATTTCACACCAAAGCGAAATGCATATGCGAGTACGTACTACGTCTTATGACGTCTCATAAAATGGTATAATTTCGCCATGTTGGAAAGGACATGGCGAATTACTAGTATACATTGTATTTTGCATCATGTTTATAAAAAAGTCAACTGGCCGAAGGATAGAACGCGGTGTACTACACAACGCTGACGACTTAATCAGTATTAATTTGTTCTTTATGAATTAAATTAACCATCTAGAAACGGTATATGTTGGTTAAATGAATTAAATTGAATTTGTGGGCTTTGTACACGTATTGCAACGAACGCACAAGTTATGTGCTAGGGTTGAATATTTCGCGAACAGGGATTTGACTTTTTTCAAAGGCATCGTCGTTGTTAAACTCTCAAGTAGCGAGTACCTATGAAGATTGATAGCTGTTGAAATATTGCATCGCGTTAGACCACCGCTGATAGATAAAATTCGAGCAATGTTCAAAAATTGTCCCCTAAAAAAAAGTACCTGCTAACGTATAGTCTGTATAAGCGATAAAGAAAAATATAGGTCATGCAATCGTCGACTATGAGAGTTTTTTTTGTTGATATTCTTACGCGCTGTGTAATATTTTATTGAAGTACTTTTTTTATGTAGGCGGTTTCTTAATTGAAATAAATGGTTAAACCAGGGGCCTCTTCTGTAGCTGTCTCAAAATAATGCCGCGAAATTTATATCCAGTAGTTTTTCAGGAAGCCAACGCGAATCCTGCCGTGATCAATGGAATCTTTTTTAAGAGCCAGTTCGCAAACCGGCAGTTTATTTCTTTTTTCGGTATTATTTTTTCCATGTCGTATATAAAAGATGACAAAAACAAACGCTTTTCGATTACATGTGTTTTTTTGAAAATAACTATGCACTTAATCCATCATATATTGCTTGGAAAAAAATTTGTCAGGAAGGAGCAACGAACTGTACGTACAATTTGTTGTGTACAATTTTTACGTAGGAGGTGTATCATTTTGCGATAAACGTAAAAAACATTCGTTCGTTATTTTTGCAATCTGTCTAAAATTCCTTCGGTGTGGGAAGATGAAAGGATTACTTTTTTGAGAAAAATGAAAAATTGAGAAGAAAAGTTGATCGTGGAAACGAATTTTTTATACCTGAGAACTTGAGAAGCTTGTAGCGTTAGATTGTCGAATCTGATTTTTTATTTGATGATGCGATGTTGACAAAGGATTCAAAAATTGTTTCTTGTAGACTTTTTGAGATTTTTTTTTTCGTTTGGCAACCTGCATAGAGATGAGACTCTTCATTGAAACGTTGAATAAGAGAGATTGTATCACATAATATTAGAACCACAATGAATTCAAAACCGTGTAGCGCCTTCAATTTGTGAGATAGGCAAAATTTGGATGCAACTTTATTTGAAGTACATATAAATATCTATCAAATTGTTTATGTACAAATTTTGCCTATCTCAAATATCGAAGGAATTATCAGCTTTTAAAGACCTGATGATACATTATTCATGTTTAAAACTTAGCTGTCCCCCAAATATGCAAGATAGGCAATTTCTTCAAATAACTTGTTTTGCAGGATTGAAAATGTACTTTCAAAGTTCAGGAACAAAACTTGCCTATTTCACGTATTTGGGGCGCTACAGTGTTTCAAATTCATTAAAAAATAATAATTTCTTTAAAAAGTGAGATGGATGAATTTTCAAGGAATTTAAAACGCTGTACCGCCTTAAATTTGTAAGATAGGCAAAAATTGCACATAATTTTATTTGTAGTACGTATAAAACTGAATCAAATTGCTTCCGTACAAATTTTGCCTATCTCCCATATTGAAGGAGTTATCAACTTTTGAAAATCTGATGACTGTTTCGCATTCATTTTCAAGGACCAGAACCACTGTAGTGCCTTAAATATGTGAGATAGGCAATTTCTTCGAATAACCTATCTTGCAGGATCAGAAATATACTTTCAAAGCCGGGGTACAGATTTTGCCTATTTCTCGCATCGAAGGCGCTGAATTATTTCAAATTCATAGGAAACTAATAACTTTTTTCAATTTCGAATTGTATAAAACATGTTCATGTTTAAATACACGAAGAATCGAAGATTATTGAAATTTAAGATGATATCCAAAACATATATCACGTACATTACTTGCCTATCTATCGCACCTAAGATGATAAGGCATTTTGAATTCGTAAACGTGCCAATCGTATCCTAAAATGAATATAGGCTCCAACAGAGAACCCTATGTGAGATAAAATCGTGTTTTTTTGGATATTTATAATTCGGCAGAAGATAGTCCTGGTATCAAATCTTTTTTTTAACCTCTACTTTCAAATAATTCCTTCCCCATTGATTTTTATCTAATTAATGACACAGCTGCGTCGTCGTTGGTTTATTTCTAATGATAAACTTGTCATTTGCGCGAATAACATGTGGCGATTTTCTCACACAAGTCTCCTTTATACGCTATTTACGTGTATAAAGGTAAATTGTAGGTAATGCAGAGAATTTGAAAACGACGCTTGGACTTGTGCCGGGTCAAAATTAATTTTTCACGTCTCGGTTGGTAAATTTGAACTTAGAATTTCCTTCATTGACGTACCTCCGAGTGAACGGTGTCGTATTTGGGGCGTAATAACCTCTAAAAAAACACGAATGAGAATTCGCACGACTAAAAAAACACCGTCGAAAAATTTACTTAGTTGGAAATAGTTGTCAAGTGAAGGAAAAGGGCAAGGAGGGTGGTACAACTTGGCTCGAATTTTTCCTCCATTTTCAATATATAAGTAAAGTTTACGATATACGAGTAATTTCACCAAGGGCGATATTTTAATTGGTAATTAGTTTAGAGAGAGATTTTCGCAAGAGGAAAAATATTCGTAAAATGCGTTCTCGTTTTTCGAAGGGAAAATACACGAGATGGAAAACAATGCTGAGTCGCCCTCTCGTTGAATTATTCTCGAGCGATAAATTCCTTCTTAAATGAATCCTCGTTAGTGGATGACGAAAGTGTGTAAAAAATGTACGTTTGTTTTAAGAATTCGTAAGACGTAAATAAAAAACGACGTTGGTCAATTTTTTGCTGTCTAGGCGCAGATTTTATTGCTGTGGGAATATTCGAGGGAGAATTTTTTTTTGGTCGAGATTTACGGGATGGTGGTTCGAATTACACGTATGGCGACGAAATACGAAATACTACACACGTTCGAAATGGAGGGCAGGCGAGAATTCGCCAATTTTTACGACTCGGTTGCGAGCATTGAACGACCCGTATTTCAAAACAAATATAACCTTTAAAAAACAGATACGTAAGTTTGCGTCGAAGTGCGAAATTTTCGCTAGCTGGAGGAAAAAATTGGGTGTTGGCCCAGATTTTCAGTTGACGAGCGTTTCTCGGGTGGTGGGTTAAATGGATCGAAGTTGCACCTCGTTGTTTGGGCAATCGCTTAGTCGTGGTATCCCTCGTTGGGCTGAAAATGTGGCGTCCTCGTCGAATTATAAATGGAAGTAGCGCCATATGAGAAGGGATGCTCTTGAATTTATTAACCGTAGTGAAGTCGGTTGGTTGGATAAATTTTATACTAATTATTCGACGATGCTATTTTTTCGCCGGCTTCGTTTTTTTAGTTTACCATTACAAAGAATGAGGGTCCGATCGATTTTTATCCTGGTGGTATCCGAAACGAAACGTAACGTGAGCTGACACCTACGTTAACCACCATACGAATATTTTACCAAAATAGAAAGCGTACCAAGGTTAGAACGCGTTAAGTTTGGAAATGGAAATTTTAAAACTCGGACCAGGGTGTTCTTTGGAATTAATCATATAATTCATAACATACGGTTATATACGGTTTCGTTATCGGTTCGCTGGCAAAACCACGTTATAATCTTTCTTTTTTAACCGAATGATAAAAACTCTTCAGATAAACGGTTTCAAAGTCTTCAAAATGTGATAACGGCAGCGTAACGCGAAACCTCGACTCGAGTTCCTATCTTTATGGCTGCTTACCATTTAACGTAGAAAATAGTTGTGTAGGAAAAAAATGTTTGAATAAATATTGAAATGTTTCTTATCTCTCGAGTGTACAGATACAGATATTTAATTATCGTTAGCTTTCATTTCCATAAACGAAACGTACGATGTAGATATGCGTACATATAATTATTGCGAATAGATAAATTTGAAATTTTTTTTGCAAATTCGACCTGGTTACTAACGGTTTTTGTTTCGTTTGATTGTTTACAGGTATCAGTGTTGGTTTTTGTATCCATTGTGGCGATGTTAGCGGATAGTGGAGTCCTAGGATTGACGCCTAGGGCTCCAAATTTCCCTTATTTTGAACGGTAAGTTGTAAAAATTTTACGATGCTAAGAGCATTTTGAAACTTATTATTTTTTAGTCGTAGTTTCAATTTTTGTATTTTTTCCTTCATTTCTTCTTTGAAAAATCCTTATTCAACTTGAAGGTACAACGAGGCAAAATATTAAAGCTATAGGCTGTTGGTTCATTCCAATTTTGTATTTTATAATACGTACCTTAGGTCATTATTTTTGCATATTTGCCAAATCAAACTTCATCTTGCCAAAATTCGTTTCTCAATTTTTTCCATGCTATTATGGCAACTCTATATCTAGTGCTTTGCTGGATTGGAATGGAGAGGGAGAAGTTACACGTGATTTCAAGGCGAGAAAATTTAGCCTATTCCATGGTGAAGGAGCAGGGATCAATTTGTGAAAATTTTTCCATTATTTTTATGAAAAAAAGAAATAATAAAAATGGCGAAGCGAAGTAAGAATGAATACTGCCAAAATGAAGGGTAAAAAATTGTAATGTGAGTGAAAAAAGCAAGAAATTTTTCGCATTCTCCAGTGTTTTCTTCTTTTTTTTTTTGAATGTGAAATTTCGCCATTTTCTCAAATATAGATACGTATTGGAAAAAGTAAAATATTGAAAGCTAAAGCTTGAGGGAATGCAGAATTTTTTTAAGAGGGATACAGAATAGATTTGGAGACGAATTCATTTCTGCTCTGTTTCGAAATACTTATTTAGATTTGCTGAAGGCATAGTTAATTTACAAATTTTTTCAGCTATATGCAAAGAGAGATCATGGTCCCTTTGGATTTCCATTGACGACTTTTTAAAAACGTTTTTAAAATTGAAATTTATTTCACATTTTTCTCATGGTAAATCGAGTAAATGATATACATTTCTGACAAAAAAAAACTAGGTAGATGAACCTGAAAATTAGTTTAAAATTTAACCAACAAAATGAACTGAGAATTGGGAAAAAATTAAATTTTAATGGAAAATTTTAAACTGAAATTTTAAAAATCAAAATAAAAGTTTGACAAGCTGAAAGTACGAGTATACCTATAACCTACTTGTTCATTAAAAAAAACCTGAACCATAACTATCACGATAAAAATCAAGAAAATTGAAATGAAAAAAAGAAACTGAAATGATTGAACAAAAACTAAATCATAATTCACAAGAAATGAAAAAAATAAAACTAAAAACCAAAAGTTTTGTACAAAAACTAAAACTGAATTCGACAATTGAAACTGAAATCTAAAACTCGAACTAATTTTCGACGAAACTTAAAAACTGAAAATGAAAAAAAAAAAAAAAAAACACAAATAATCATCAAAACGAGAAAAAATATCAAAACAAGAATTTAAAACTGAAATACTTTTTTAAATCGAAACTTTTTCACAAAAACAGAAACTGAAACCAAAACTAAACAACGAAATGATTTTAGCAGCATTACAAAACCCGATCAACTGAATTTTCACGAATCTATCAACAATAACAAAAACTAAAATAAAAAAAACTGAAATATTAAAAAATATTTCACGAAACCTTGAAACTGAAATAAATGAAAACGAAAACCAACAAAATGAGAGAAAATTTTTACAGAAAAATTGAAACTAAAAATCGAAAGAAACCTACAAATTCTCAAAAACAAAACTTAGGGAGGGAGGGGGTGTCCAAAGGGTCTGAACGATTGAAAAGTTGGAAAAAATTATGAAATTTCCACTTCTACGCAAAAATCCCCGCCCTTGCGAATACATCCACTTACGAGTATTTTGATAAAATAATGGGTATTTTTAAAAATTTTACATGAAATTTCTTTTTTCTTTACAAAGATCCCCCCTCTTCACCCCTTTGGTCTCCTGTCTGGCTACGCCACTAGAAATACGTACCTAGGCTACAAATATTACTTAAATTGCAACTGTTATACAAAAACAGGAACTGAAATCAAAACTAACGAACAAAATGATTTTTGCAGCATTATAAATATCAACTTAACTTTTACATATAGCAACAAAAACTGAAATCAGAATCAAAAACTGAAGTATTCAAAAATATTCGACTAAACTTTGGAACTGAAATTATAACGAACCCAATTATCAACAAAATGAACAAAAAAATTTCCAGGAAAACTGAAACTGAAAATTGAAAGAAATCGAAAATTGTCTGAAAACAAAACTTGATGCAAAACCAAAAATAACTACAATTTTTATGCTGACGAAAATTACGTATAACTTGAAGTTTTATAAAAAACTTGAAACTTTTATGCAAAAACTGATGTACTTAGACTAAAGCATGTTTAAGTCACTTAAACTGTTTAACTGCAAAAATCGAAACTGAATTCATATTTACTGATCGAAAAAGCAAAAAAGGGTTAAAATTTGTGACCTGAAAACATCTAATCAAAATTCAAAACAATCTGAGACTTTTGAGCAAATGTGAGATGCCTTGTGAAAAAGTACCTACCTTGATCAGACAAAAGAAATTTTGCACTCGTGAAAAATATCAAATTTTAATCAAATATTGGTTTGAAGATTTTGATGCAATTTTGTTGTTCAATTATTTATTCAAATTTGAAAAAAGTTTATCGAAATATGAAAATCAATTTCAGCAGATTTTTAATTTTTTTTCGTTCAAATTACCTATCTAATAAAAAAAAGTCCCTTTGAAAAAATTTGAAAAATTTTAAAGTGCACTTTTACAGAGTAGGTAGGTATCTCACAAGTACCTACTGAAACAAAAACAAAAAAAATGGTAGTTTCTCATTTTTTTTAGAATTTAAAGTAAAATTGAAACCGTACAAACAAATTGGCTAAAAACTGTGAAATTCAAAATTCAAAATTCAAACCATGAAAATTTGAACTTATCTACCCAACTCTTTCACTCAGTATTTCAGCCCTTTTTCAATTTACAGCTGCGAATGGACAAATATTGAATTAAAAATGAAGGTTAATTCAAACCAAAATTTATTTTGCTTCTCAAACTATCGTTAAAAATTTGAAAAAATGTTCAAAAAAATGATCAATTTTTCTGAAAAAATTGAAAAATTGAACAAATATATTTGGTTTTTACGATCCAGTCTAATCTCTGAGTGGTTCCAAAAAACGTATACTAATCCTTGTCATACGTATACCATACCTATCTTTGTTTTTTTTTCGTAACTTTTTCCAATACTAAGTATATGGATAAGAATAGTTAAAATCATTAAAATACTCATTATCATAACAAAGCCAAGTATAAGCTTATCCTGCATTCGAACTCATTAATAAACTCGCGGGGAATCGCTGTGTACTCATACTGATTCATGTATCTTCCAAAATATAGATAAGATACAACTAATTTATAAACGAAAACACCCTTATCACACGACTTACTTTGAATACTTATCACAATTTTATCAATCTAGCAGCATAGTAAAGATGACGACGTGTTGGTTACATATTTACCTTACATACTACGAGTATGTACGTATTTCTATGTATTTCCCTATTTGTGAACTATTATACATTCCCACTCACTATCAGATTTCCTAAGCTCAAACAAAAATTACCCACGTACATGCACTCTAATGAAAACAACTCTTTGGAAAATTGTTAAATTTTTCATTAGAAAATCTCATTTCCTAATCCGCACACAGTAAACAAGCTTGCTCCAACGTTTGCGCATTTTTAATAAACCTTAACTTATTTTCTGACTTACACGTGGCTAAAAATTCCCTGATAAAGTGATAACGAACCTAACCAAGGTTATGGCAATTTATTAGTAGAAAATTCATCGGGTGCAAAATGAATCACGCAAAATTACTATAAAATAAGGGTTTTAACTAAGGTGTGAGGTGGTGACATCGTATACACGAATCATACGCTTTTTACGATCAATTAACTAGCTGTTTGAATTATTTTATAGAGCATAAGTCTTGGTAGATACGTGTAGCTGCAGGTGATGAGTTGATGAGATGAGGGGAGGGCTATGGGGTACATTGAAACAAATCTTTTGATGCAAGTCTACTCTGGGTACTGAAAATATAGATGGACTAAATTGGTAAAATCGAGTTTGTTCGCTGCACAGAATCGTGATCGGTACGTGAAAGAGTATGTTTCCATTTCGACCTAGTTTTTGGCTTGGTAAGCATTGGTTTTGGGTACACGAGGTATTATTAGCGTTTCTACGTGCTGCGTGCCGAATACGATCAGTTTTCGTGATTTTGTAAATCTGCCTTCTTTTTCCGAACACATTCGGATTGGGGATATCTTCAGACGTGATCATTTTACAAAACGAATCGACGATTCGATAGAAATGATATCACATGTGAAAACGTCTTTTGAAAATGTCCATTTATCACGAACCTAAATCTGAAATTTTATTCGAGCTTCGACCAACATGGTGAAAAATTTTTCGCCGGAGAATTTATTTAATATTTTTAATTATAGAACGAGAATAGGCGAGATTTATTAAAAACATGAACGAATAACGTTACGCGCGCAAGGACGATGGTTATGTTGAGAAAATCACAATAATGTCCGTAATACTCATTTAATATTACGTACTTCAAGGTCACATTGGATTGTATTGTTTATATAGAATTTTTATTGCGCATGCAGAAAGCGGTAGAATTTTTTTCAAAGCCAGGAATTATTCATAAGCGTTGCGATTTTATTGGCGAAGAAGTTCTTCGAGGGTAAAATAGGTAGCTTGGCCCGAAAAAGATTAACTAGAGTATTTGGTTTAGTGCGTCGAGACTGGAAAGTAGATCATATGGAATCTATACATATAAACTCTGGTAGTACCTTCGAAAGGTATAAATATCCCAAGGGACTTTTAGCAGTTTTCTAAATTAAATGATGGCTTTTATGTTCTTCGCTATTTTATTACGTGTGCTGATGCTTCCTCTGTCTCTTCCTGTCCCTTCGCTTTCAATTCCTTTGCGATCGAGTGCACCACCACCGTCGACTGGGTGTGTTTGTGTGAGAGGTCATCGTGTATAAAATGTACGTATATACCCAGAGCTCGTAAAATCACATGCATTAATAAAGCTAGGGTTTACAATACGGTGGTTGAATTGGTTTACCTATAGGGTTTGTTGCGTTGGACAATATAAAGCTATTTTCTTGGAAAAACAAAACATGCGATTAGCTAAGATTTCAATATTTTACTCGTATAGTCGAATGAATAAAATATTATTTCTGACATTTTCAAGCATTGCTTGAACTTTAGCCTATTTTACGCGGCCAACGCCGTTAGAAAGGTTCGAAAAAATTAATTCCAACGTCAATTTGTCAGTTTCACTCGCGTCGGTCTTCGCTTTTTCGTGCAATGTGTTGAAAAAAAATTATCGAACGAATGACGATGATGCGATGCGACGGTTTAATTTCGTATCCGGGTAATTTTTTTATCGAATTTTGATGGAAACTGATTTCTAGATGATATTGGATTGGCGCCTGGCCTTTTTTTTGGTGCTGGTGTCCTGATGTGAAAGGAAGGCGTACGAGTTGGCGTAGATGTTGGTATTTTAAAGGGGTGTAGCGGGTGTAATATGCGAGATAGGCAAAATTTGCATATAACTTATTTTATCCTACGTGTTAATATATATCTAATATGTTATATTGTAATTTTGCCTATCTTTCATTTTGAACGAGTTATTAGTGTTTGAATGTTGAAAATACCGTAGGTTCTTAAATATTGCAGTTGTAGGCAATTCAAAGTTTTTTTGTAGGATTTTTTTCTGAATTTTATGGTATTTTCGTTGCAAAATTTGCTTACCAAGTTTAAAGCCTTTGAAAGTGAAAAACGAAACTTAATGGGCTTATACAACTGGATTATGTATTTTGATTTTTCAAGTGTAGATTGATTTTGAAATAAAATACACAAGAATATACTCCGAAGGGGAATTCGACAATTGATTCAAAATCGTTTGAAAATAAAAATATGCTAATTTTTCAAATCTACGAGTAGATTTAAAATATCAATAATTTTGAAAATTCTCTCGAGTATTGGAATAATATTAATCGAATGCAAGTAGGTAGCCTACTTATTCGAGCAAAACTTAATTTGTTTATAATTCGATTTAAAATCAACTTGCCTACCTATTTGTATTTGTTAATAGATTTTAACAAATCGATTTCTCAAATTTGATGGAAAAACCACCCCTTCAAAATTTTAATTGATGTTTGTCGAAAAAAAATCGAAAAATCGAAAGATAGATTCGTCGATTGTTTATTCGATTTCGATTAATCGATCAATATATGGCTGCAAAAAATTCATCAAAATCTGAAAATTAATCTCAGCAGATTTTCAACTTTTTTCGTTCAAATTCAAAAAATTCTTTTAGAAAAATTAGAAAAATTTCAAGGTGCACTTTTACAGAATATCTCACAATTGTATTTAATTCTACGGTTGTGCCGTGTAAAGTTTTAGTATATAGGGTGACCCACATAGAAGGTCGATGGTTTTTGAAAATGAAAAAAAAAAGTTGACTGCAAAAATCTCGAAAACTAAGCCTACGAGAGAAAAAACTAATGTTCCAAAAAAGAAAGAGAATTTCAAACTTCACAATTTTCATCCCCTGAACTTTTTCCGTAGCACCCTTAGTTTGGCCAGAAAATTCATATTTATGGGAAATTTAGCAGATATACGCCGTCAGTGGTTTTGAAAATGAAAAAAAATCCCATAAATATGGATTTTTTGGCCAAACCAAGTGTCCTGTGAAAAAATGCTAAGAATCAAAATTGTAGAGCTTGAAATTCTCTTTCTTTTTAAAGTGATTAAGTTTTTTCTAGAAGGCTTCGTTTCCGAGATTTTTGCAGGCAACGTTTTTTTTTCATTTTCAAAACTGCATCGAACTTCTGTGTGGGCCACTCTTTATTTCGAGAGAAAAACAAATAATTTAATTTTCTAACTAAATCAAAATGCGTTTATGTCGATTGTTAAATCACAATATTTCGATTAATTATTCGAGAACAGTTGATCACGAACAATTATTCTTCTGAAAATTTACTTTCCACAAATTGATTTTTGATATTTTTTGAGAAAAAAGTGGAATTCGTTAAGACCAATGAGCTCGTAATTAATGAAACATGATACGAATTTCTTTTTCTTTTGGAGGAAAGAATCGATTAATCAATCGATCGATCAGAACCGTCAGGCTTGAATGACATCTCTTTTCGCTTTCAATATGTGAAAAATGCGAGCGTACTTGACCTATTTTTATGGGTGTTTATGGTTCTAAAAAATGTGTTAGGTGCTTTGTGCTAATTTTGCCTTAATGATGTGTCGAAGGAACTACAAACTAGGAAATATTTTCTATGCCAATGTCGATGCTTTCCAAGTTTAATTACTTTTTGAAAATGATCGAATTTTTGACGAAATAGTTCTATAATGAGCCAAGTTTTTGCAAATTTGATCTTATTTGGGGATAAAATTTATATAAATGGCCTGAAATGGATTATGAATTTGAGATAGGCAAATTTTCGAGTTTTTTTTCCTTCGTTATTCCAAGTTAGCCATTGTCTTTTCTGATATCTCTCATGTCCCTCCTTTTTTTTCCATCCCTCGCAATCTAATAATTCAATAATTTCAGCGAATGCAAAGTTTTCAAAAATCGTTGCCTTACTTTCCACGACTCTCATCCACGAAAACACTTCTCACATAAATTAAAATAAAAAACTTCCGTTACCTATATTCACCAACTCACGTCTCCATTCTAGCTATAAAATTACATAGCGAAAATGTACATATTTAAAATTCATGAAAATTTCATGCCATTCGAACGAGGCAAGCCGAATGATATTTCGGAATATCGAGAGATGAAAATTTAAACACCTTATTCTCGTTCCCACATCTCCGGTCGCTTAACCGATATCGCTCTCGTATATTTTATAATTAACGAAAAAAGCCAATTAGGGTTTTGTGCTCGCCAAGCGTTTTACTACTTATAGAGCTTGTTAAGAGACTGGCACTGAGTAAAGAAACCCATCTCTACGTTAAAGATTCAAATGAGATATAGCATTTTAATAACGATCTAAAATTAATTTCATCTTCGAATTATTACCATAAATACTTTTTCGTCAGCGAATCGAGAATTTTATTTGATTTACCTCTACGTTGCGATATTTAACGAAAAGTTACTTAATATTTGAATCTCGTCGACTCGTCGAATATAAGAAAGATCGTTTCTATCTACAAAATTAATATAAATACAGGTACCTACGATACTCTCGTAAAACATCGTCAAACTCGTGTAAATATTTCGACTACATTTAATATTAAAAAAGTTGGTAAACTTGTAAATTTTATAAATCCTTCGATATTTACCTTAGGCAAAATCTTTACACGACCTGTTCCAAACTTCGAACTTCTCATAAACGTGATGAAAGTACGAGTACAATGACGTCCATTTCGTTGTTTCGCCCTTTCCCCTTAGCCCTCCTCTCCACAACCTGCATGTTTTAAGGGATTTTCCTGAAGCATTGTTGATAAAGTTGCCTATCTGAGTTCTGGTTAAAATTTGTGTAAATTATACCGATCGTGGATCTTCTTCGTAACGTCGAATCGAATGTTGTAACTCGACGTTGAAAAAAAAATTTCGAATACGAGCGTACAATTTTAAATGCATGTGTTCACCTTGAACGATTGTGTATTTCTGTCGTATCGGCATTGTACTCGCAATATTGTACGTGTTGTATATGCTTATTAAGTACAATTTTATTCATGATGTTAACATCGGTGATAACCACAGACTCGAATAACGGGTTCCTCAATATTTGAAATTTTAATTGGTAATGGATCAGTGTAGTACGAGTTTTGAATTAGGTATAGGTGATTTTAAAAACGTTTTTGTTACGTCTTTTTCTGATTGGTTGGGTTAGATGAGGTGATTTCTTTCAGTTATTGAAATTACTAATAATTTCCTAAGAAAGCTCAGCTTTTGTCATAGCTTTTCTTTTAAATATTGTGCTATGTTGTAAAATGTGTACGTTGGGGCTCGTAACTTGAATTAAAATGGTGGAAAAATTGCCAATGAGCTATAGGAAAATGGATTTGAAATAAAATTGATAGAAATTTTGAAAGGAACTTCCTAAAATTTTGGTAAAATAACTCAAAATTATCTGAGTTCCTTTCAAATTTCGATAAAATAACGTTAAATTTTCAAATCAATGAAAAAATATTGAAATTTAATTGAAACGTTAAAAATGACTAAGATCGATTACATTTCTCTAGATTGGAAAATTTTTCAAAAAATATGTGATTAAAATTATTCAAAATGTAAAAAAATTGTTCAAGATTTTTGCAAACTTCTTTAAAATGAAATTAAAATTGATTGAATGATGGTAAAGTAAGAAGTTCAAAATATTGCTAAAATTGTTTCAAGTGTCGTAAAAATTCAATAAAATTGTTTCAAATATCTCAAAAATTTTTGATGATTTTTTAATGTCTGAGGAACAGTTCAGATTTTCATAAAAATTGACCAAAAAAATTAAATAAAAAATGTGAGTTTTTTTTCATATTTCTAATTTTTGACACTTTTTGAGTACTTTTGACACAATTAAAAAAAATTAGAGACATTTTGAGCATTTTTTCAGCAATTTCAACAAATTTTGAATCTTCAAATACCTCTAAAATTTAGCAAATTGGGTAAAAATAATGTAAAAATTGATTGAGATTTTTTCGAAAAAGTCTAAATTTTTGCAGAAATTTATCAAAAATAATTAAAAGTTTTTCAAATGTCTCAAAAATTGTTGAAAAGAGATAAAAATTCAGTAAAACGCGAAAACATTTTTGAATTTCAATGAAATTCGCGAACAAATAACGTAAAAATTTAATGTGCAAAAAATCGACGAATTTCAATAAAAATGATGGAAATTTTAACAACTATCTTGATTTTTTGAACATTTTGAATGTTTGTTTTTTTTTGAAATTGGAAATTTTTTTATTAATTTGAACAATTTTTGAAAAATCGAAGAATTTTAATGAAAAAATATATGAAAAAATAAAATAAAAATTGTTAGAATATTATCGAAAATATGCTTAAATTTTCACGGAAGTTACTCAAAAAATTATAAAGTTGTACGAAAATTATTTTTATGAAAAGTGACTGAAATTGGAAGAAAAAAATGAAATTTTTTCGATATTTTTAATTGATTTTTGACCCATTTAGAGTAACTTTGACTCAATTTCAAAATTTTTCGAGACATTTTTGAGCATTTTTTGAGCAATTTCAACATTTTTTTGACATTTTGAGTTTCTTTTTGGAAATTAAAATGTTTTTTATACTTACTTTGAATAATTTGAACGATTTTTATAGCAATTTCAACTGGTTTTGTGCTTTCTAAAACAATTCAAACGATAGTTCAGTAAATTTTATTGCATTTACCTAAATATTTTGTCCAATTAATTAATTTTTTTACGATTATAACTATTCTATAAGGTATTTAAAAGACATTTGAAAGGTTTTCAAGCAATCAACAATTTATATTTAACATTAATTTAAATTCGTAATTTATTCTTTATTCTTCATGATCGCAATGAAAATTTCTTGAAATTATTATGAATTGGTTGAAAACACGAGCAAGTGGTAAGATTGAGGAAGGGTGAGGGGGAAAATGCCCGAATTCATTTCCTATTCTAATTCCCTCAATTTTTCTAACTTTACATAGTGTTTTTATGGAAGTTGTTTTTGAGATATTAATTTTTCTATTCTCTTTTTTGTTTCAGACCAAACTATCGATATCCATACTACGATGAAAACGGTCGCGGAAAGCTACTGTACGGTTTTGGAGGCCCGGATTTGTATCAATATAAGTCATATTCGCCGCTGGAAGGCATTCATTAATTTATAATTAAAAAAACATGTATTTTAACGTTCATATTTTGTAAAAGTTGCACACTATGATTAGAGGGCTTCGTTTTTATTTTCGTTTTTAATTTTTTGTTGGAGATGTTTTTTTCTAAAGGTTTATTTTGTACGATATAGTTTGTAAATGAGTATTAATAAGCTTTGTATTATCGCATTCGATTATTTTTAATTTGTAACCTTAAGCCTTAATTTTAATGTAGCAATTATTTAGTTTCTTAGCAATAGAAACTAAGTATTGCGTTTAAATGGATTCATATGGAGAACAGTTACCAGAAAGAGGCTTCTCGGAGTTGTTTACTATTGTTTTGTCGGTTCACGCGTCGAACTTTTCACCCATTTCATAAGTATCATCAACGAATCATGTTTCAATGTTCAGAAATTCATTCCAAACCAAACTTCTATCAGTGTTCAGAAGAAAATCAACGTATTTAACGTGTTTTTTACACGATTATTTTAAACTGTAACTTGTATCATTGTTCTTAGAACCATACAAATTAAAATATACGAATTATTATAACAATCTGAAATCTTTTTAATATCGACCTCGACAATTGGTCGTTATTTTAAACATTTCATTATTGCTGTGCCAATTCCAAAGTAAACGTAGATAAGTTAATCCGCTAAAACCAACGTCGATTAACTTCTGCCAATGATTGCGAAAAAATTGAAGAAATTATGCGACGAAGACCATCATCAACAATCAATTAATATCCAGATTCGTCGCTGTGCTTGGTGAAATGTTGGATGCTTAAAGATAAAACGATTGTCAGGAAAACCAACGACCCAAGTCTCTTAATGTAAATATAATCTTAAGGGCCTATTTTATCGTTTTTTTTTTCGTTTGTTTAATTGGGAGATGAATGTTGTGTGGAGCTTTTATACGCTCAGTGTGAGTGAGTTAATTTAAGTATTTATTTAGATGTTTTTGTTTCTTTTTTTTCCTTTCGTTAAGTTTTGTTTCTTTTTTTTTTTTATTTTAAGAAAATGACTATGATTAGTGAAAATTTATGATGTAAATTTAAGCATGTCGCAGCTAAAAGTACAAAGTTAATGTGTACGAGGTACTTGTAAGTTTTTTTTTCTTTTTTTTTTTGTTATACTAGCTACTGTTTTTTAGTCAGGATTAAAATTTAGGTGAAATTTTCAATTTCTAGGTTTAAAAAATGTTCGAATAGTCAAATGATTTTTGTTTTTTAAGTTACATGAAGCGATTGTTTATGGTTCATGAAGTTGGCAATGAATTACATCGTAAGGAAATTTTGTATTTAAGATTTTTTTTTCGTTTTGTTTTTTTTTTTCGTTTTATATTTATCGAGTTGACTAAGTTTTATATTACGAGGCGTTAAATCCGCACATTATGTTTAATTTTTTTTTTATTTTTTTTTATTAACAAAGCACAAGTTGGAATTAAAATTCTTGAGGCATTTCTGAAGACGTTTTTTCTTTGTAATCAAAATTACTGCAAAGTGTCCTTAATTAGGTTTAAAAAAATGAATAAGCTGTCACTGTTTTGATGCAGGGTACTAATATTCAGATTCAAGAGATCGGCTTTATTTTTTTTTTTACTTTATATATTTTTCTAAGCGTGTTTTTCATGAAAAGAACCAAACATTTTGTATATACACTTTAATGAAAAAAAAAGAGTGACGAGTTCAATTTAAAAAAATGCTTACTGTCGCTCTACTCTCATTTTATTGTTTCTACGCTATATCTACATATTTTTCTACCCTGTATATAGCAAGAATCTTAGAACAGTTTGACTGAGTTAAAAATTTTGTTTTTTCTAAAATATCAAAAAATTATACGCTAAGATTCGCCCTAGAAAATCGAAACGTTTTTGTAAAAATTTTTTTTGAAACGATCTAAGTCTTTTATTTTAGTTAGTTCCTATATAGGTTAATATATAAATTAATGTAGTATAATAATGGTTATTGAAGCTGGAAAAAAATTCGAATTGAAATTATCTTAAAAATGACATAGTAATGAGAAAAAATTATTACAGATGAAATAGGATTTAACGAATTGAGTATATTTTAATTATAGTAATAGACATTGAAAAAAATGGCCGGCTGTAAAGTGCAATAATATTGATGTTTTGTAATGCAGTTAATATTTTAACTATTAACAAACATATTATAATAAATTTTATATACCTTTATTTGTTTGATTGCGATCATTTCCAATGTATGAAGGATATATTTTGTGTAAAATAGTTGAAAATTTTGTTTGTGAATATGGTTTGTGGAAAATAAATTTTTTTGAATTCTTCTCTTTCAATAAGGTGTATCTTTTATGTGGTTTAGAGGTGTGCGCGCATAAAAGCTCCACTGTGTGTAGAGTTTAGGTTTTAATTTGGGTTTGTGTGTGAATTGTTAATTTTTTTTGTTGTTGATAAGTGCCTACTTTAAATGTAAGTACTCTTCAAGACTTCAAACAGGCCAGGTCATTTTTTCATTTTGAAGGTAGGTATATTTTGAAAATTCAAGATTTGAATTTTAAATTAGAATTGAAAATTTGACCGATTTACTCAATTGAATGAATAGGAAACATGATGCCTATCCATTTTAAAAAGGATAAGGTGTTTGAAGAGGAAAATAAGCATTAAAGGAATTCGATGTAGTAAACGTACAATTGATAATCATCAAATTCAGTCAATAAATTACCTATCTACCTCCTTTAGTATTTGAAAAATATCAAGAATTCGTAAAATTAAGAAGCTGAATTTATCAAAGAATGAAAGAATAAATTTTTATTTATATTTCTTACAAGTGACTTAGAATAAGATTAACGAATAGGTACCTACTAAGCTTAAAATTACACAGAATTATGATTTAGTGGATGCTGTGGTAGTTGGATATATTCTCCTTATTTTCTTCTTTACGACTTTGGTGTAGTTTTTGACTGGAAGAGCCTGAAATAAAAAATTCGATTTTGAAAATTATTGAATAAAGTAGGTAGGTAATTAGGTATCTAGGTATTAGTCAACAATGCAATATATAGCTGAGTACTAATTTAATAATTATACAAGGTAGGTATCGTAACTTCAATTGGGAAGAAGTGAGCTGATCAACTTTCAGACTCCGGAGCTGGAAGTGCTCAAAATGGAGTCACTTCTGAAAAAACAAAGTTTCTTGCTATTTTTTGCTAGTACCAATTTCCTAGCATCAGGGTCAGTCGATCACTCTCAGTGAAATTTGAGTTTCTACACCCCCTTATTATAGGTCATTCACCTTCTACCAGGAGGTTACAAAGTTGCAGATTAAAAAAATAAATTAATCTCTGGTGGGTGCCAAAACTGGACCTAAAAGGTCCCTATTAATGCAAAAAAATGATTTCGATTAAAAAATTGAAAATTTTTCAGTACAGTGTGACCAATTTTCAATTTTTGTGAGAAATTGATTTTCACCATGAAAACTTAGGAACTTTTGATGTTTTACAAAAATCGAAAATTGGCTACAGAAAAATGTTTGCATTGTGTTTTTTTATCAGGGAATTTTGATACCCCGGAATTTGAATGACATTTTTGGAATTGCAAACATTTTTTAAAGTGAGAAGATGATTTTTGGGCTTTGAAAATTTTCAGATTGTAAAAATGGTTCAAACATAGTAAAAATTGTAAAAATTTTCATCATTTAAAATACATATGATTCATTTACTTCAATAAATCGGTTAAAAAATCATAAAAATTGTTTGAAAATTGTTTTTGAAATGGTCAAAAATTTCATAAAAATCATTTGAAATACCTACTTATGAAAAAAATTAGGTATCAAAAAGTAGGAAATTCGTCGAAAATGTTGCATATAATTTGTCAATATTTGAACAAAATTCAGCAAAAAGTATTGCAAAAACAGTTCAAAAAACATGAAAATCGTCAAAAATTTCATGAAAATGAGGGGAGGGGGAATCTCCGTAAAAACTGAAAGAATTTTCAGCAATTTTTTTCAAAATTTTATGATTACCTATTTATAATTTTTGTTATATTTTTACTGATTTTTATGAAAATTTGTGAATATTGTACATTTTTTTTAATGGTATTTCAATCATTTCTGTTTTTTACATCTATTTTGAACAATTTTTAGGAATATTTTCACAACTTTTATGAGATTTTCGATGTTTTTAATGATCTTTTTTTGAACTTTTTAGCGAAGTTTTTACTGATTTTTTTGAAAATTTGTTCTTTTGTTGATTTTTACAATATTTTAAATATTATTTAAGGAAATCTTAACAATATTAACCAAATTTTCTACGATCAGTGATTTTTTCGACTGTTGATACGATATTTTTACCAGTTTTTTTGAAAATTTAAAAAATTCAATAACATTTTTTGGCATTTTATTGCGTGTTTTATAATTTTTTTTGGAAATTTGAACAATTTTCCAATTTTTGTTGTTAATTCTTGATTTTTTTACCACTTCTTCGATATTTTTACCAATTTTTATGGCAATTCTAAAATCATATGAATTTTAATAATAAATGACGCTTAGAAAGTCGTAATTTCCTGAACTTGGAAAATCTCAGCACACATTTTTCATGGCTGATAAGACTGACGATCATTTCGAAGCTTATGGCATTATGATTATGACTCATCATTATACAATCGAGCAAAGAAAGTTCTCAAGAAGTTGTCAAGATGGTCTTATCAACAGGTAGTTCTAGTTCGGTAGGTACTACCTACCTTTAACTAAAGTACAATATGTACTCATATTTTTGTATCTGAATGCGAGCTCGAATGATTTAAATAATAAGAAACCTGCGAAAGTGGAAGTAAATAAATACTCGTTTCACTCACCGTCACCGTGCTGGTAACTTCCGGGAAAGCATATGATTTATTGTAGCCAAGCGAATCGATCAGGTGTTTGCCTTTCGGTCCATACTTCTGTTCGAATGATCTTCGAAATTTTTTACCGTCGTCAGGACTGAATGAAATGTTTTGTGCGTGTTGGCCAGACGAAGACATTAAAAAATCAAAAATGTTGATGCCTTCTGCTGCACGTGAAAGCGTCACTTTCGTCATGATTGTGATCAAAATTTGAATAATTACCTGAAAAAGTGAAATTGAGATGATGTGGACGGATATTAAATGCTTTTAATCTGCGTTAGCCTAAATTAAATCGATCAATTATGAAGTTTTTTATCTAAAAAATTATACAATGAGCTTTTCAAAAATTATGATTAATTTAAGCATTCGCTATACATATAAGCACATTTGGATTAAAAAAAACACTATCACTGATATCACATAAAAACTTGGTATCAATATTATTCGAAATAATCAACTGCAAAAAATTTCACCCATGCACATTTCAATAATCAACACGAGCAATTAATTAAAACAAAATTAAAGGTTAGTATCACGAATCACTATTTTTTAAGGTTCAATCAAGCATTAGGTATTTATTTCTCATAACATACGAACATATTAAGGTAGGTCCAGGTTTAAATACTTACTCCGTAGGAAATTCTCATGTTGCTCTCGCACCCGGCTCACAAATATGACTAACCGTATAATCTGATATAACTCCTGACATCGACTATGATACAATATAAAATTAATTACATACAATTATTTTGTAACTTTCTACGCATAGAGTGAGATGTTACTATAAGGATATTTTATTAGTTAATAAATTTATAACCGGAGAAAGCATACCTAATTTATTTCATGCTCCGGCAAAAGAGCGGAAAAGTTACATATGTATGATGTCTATCTAATCTTGTATATCTATACTTGCTTACTACCTGTGTCAGTGTATCTATAAATAGGTCTACATAATTCTTTCATGCATTATGATTCGCCATAATTTCGTGTATAGGTCAATATTCGATCTTATAGATGCATTTACTCGAATAAGACGTGCCTATGGTCTAGGAAACTGTATTAAAAATCATTATAAACGTTCAATAGGTTATAAAATGCACGAGTTTTCGATAATTCGATCAACCTAATCAAATAGGAATCTTCCGCCATTGAAATTAATACCGATTTGTTGTTTCTATTCAATTACATTTTTGAAAAATATTTTTTCACAATTCATACAAATAAAATCGATTTTTGCGAAAAGGAGCCATCAGCGTCACAAATATTAAAGACAATTGAATTATGGTAAAACGACATTAAAATTAGAAAAATTTGTTCATTTTATATTGGTGTTTTTTTTTTATTTTAAATTTAGAACCAAAAGCTAATTATTTTGCAAACCAATGATTACGTCGAAAATGTGGTTTAATATTCGTGATGAGCGACTTCGAATTAGCTGAAAAAGACATTAAAATTGAAAAAATTTCTCCATTTCTTATTTATTTATTTATTTATTTATTTAAAAAAAAATTAAATACCAAAAGCCAATACCTCGCGAACTAATGATTGCATCTCAAATCTGGTTCCATATTCGTGATAAGCGACCTCGAATTAGCAAGAAATCGCCTTTACCTCAAGCTCAAAAGCTCAGAATTCGATTTAATTAAACTAAAATGAAGCAACCAAACTCAACTAAATCTGCTCGTTAATCACTCTTTGAAAAATTTGCGAAAATGGACGGTTTAGTGGTCTACGGTGATAGAGTCGAACTCAACGATTTCAAATCTATCCTCGGTTTTAAAATTGAAACAAAATTCGCGGAGATATTAAAGGTCAAAGTTTCGACCAATCAGAATGCTAGCTATCTCAAAGTCTCGGTCACGTGACTTTTTCTGTTGAAACTTTTTGCAATATTGTAGCTTCTAGAAGACCTACTACGTCGGCCGTCGGGTAAAAGGTCAAAATGGACTGTATCGAAGCCTTAGAATTCAAAATCATTTAATAGTTTCAGGATTGCCAACTTTTCGAGATAAAATTTGTATCCCACGAAGTTGGAACTCCTGAAATTTTCAAATGATAAATTTGGATTCTACGGCCACGATGTAATCAATAGGGCAGATTTCGAATCTTCGGGCTCAACTGTATCACCCTAGACCCCTGGACCATCCATTTTCGCAATTTTTTTTCAAAATTTTCAAAAAATGACTAACACTCGAGTAGATTTGCTTGCATTTTGATACCTTGCTGGCAATTTATTTTTTCAATTTAAATCTAATTCTGAGCTTTTGAGCTTGAGGTAAAGACGATTTCTTGCTGATTCGAGGTTGCTGATCACGAACCTGGTGTCTATTTTCCTGGATCAAGCATGGTTGCCAAGATCAGGGCATTTTCCGTCTCGAAAATTCGATTAAAATGCACATTTTCCGTTAAATTCAGAATTAAAATTGTTTTATGCTTTATTTTTATTCTCGACATGTTGCATGTCAATTCGCAAAAACAGTGACACCATCTAGCCAACTTTGATAAAAACCAATAAAAACGTTTAATAATTTTCACTTTATCTTTCTAGAAAGCATAAAAAATACATCTCCCCAAAAATTTGGTCGCTCATAAATATATACTTTCTGCATGTGAAAACAATGGTAGGTATAAAGTGAACTTTATACACGTGAATTGAAAATAATCACAGCTTATATTTTAATCACGAGACAGAATCCATCATTTATGTATTTCGTAAACAACAAAAAAATAATAAAAAGAAACTTTCAACACAACACTTACAAAAGCGATAGTACAAATAACAAGAATACAGGCCACGTTCCTTATATTACATATTTTAAGTATACTGAAATCACGTGGCCTTAATAAGAAATCTGTGGAAAAAAATAATCTAAAAATGCGCTTAAAATCCAAAATTTATACCGATGTAAAAAAAGATAGCGATAAAATTACCCATTAAAATATTTCCCATTAAAATACTCGAGAAATTCGACAATACTAATCAGTTTTTTGAATTCGCTTAAACGTTATAATTAAAATACACATACGTATAAATGACTCGATTGCTTATTATAAAGGATTTTCTTCTATTTGGAATCGTAATTCCGGTCAATTTATAATTTCTTCTTGGGTGGAACGGTAGCGGCAATACTAGTATAAAGTATAGGAAATTTCTGCAATGAAAAAATTACCAATTTAATTAAAATTATGTTAAGATAGATCTGTTTTAAAAATTAATTATTCTTCCTCATTTACCTGAATGGCATAATACACTACAGTTAAATAAGCAGCAATTATGCAGGTAAGTACTAAATCGAAGATCGCAGGTTTGACGCTGAAATGCATAAAACGATGAAATTTAACATGTGATAAAGATTTAAATCTTCCAATTGAACAATTAAAATACCTGTAAATATTGACTGTTGATTTGGTAACGTCGTAAAATATGAATTCTGGTTCGCTTTTATCGGCGTGCATTAATGTGACGTTACATTGTAAGTATCTGAAGAGAGATTAAGAAAAACATTTGAGATTACGAACCGCAAATGAAACGAATTTAATAAATTCAAGGTATACCTGTTCATTATATAATACAGCGAAGTGACAAGAGAGTTATCTTTGTCTGAAATAATCTGCATTGACCTCGAATGTGAGGCTACATGTTCTAAACCGAATTTCAAAGAGTTGATTTCAACTTTCTGCAAAACAAAAAGATTTGGAAAAATTACGGTTTTTACGGCACTTCTCCGAGTCAGTTTTGAAAAATACTTACGTGAGTAACTAATACATTTGAGTCTGAGATATTATACAAAAGCCTGGCTAAACTTTCAGCGATAATTCTTGTATTGGTATGGATATTGTTAAAATCTAACGATTCGGTATTATCGAACAATGAATTCCTTCTCTGGTCTTTGTGATTCTAGAAAAATAGATTGGTTAGATGATCATCTCACTGGAACGTTTCCAATACAATTTTGAAACTCACTTGTAAAGAAGATAACGTAAAAGCAGGAAACCTTTTCATACTGAATCGTTCATGTTCCCAGGCTAATCTTTGATCGCCTAGATTAATTTTCTTATGTACAATTAAAGCATCGGTTGATTCTTCGGACGCCACGTTTTTCAATTCCTAATAAATTTTCGTCATTAGCAAAAGCTCAATTCTAACGAGAATATTTTCGGGCTACCTACTTGTAAAAATCGAGCCACAATGGTACCATTTTTAGGCGGTTTTGAAACATGTGCGAAGACTCCTTTTGACGCTGCTAGACTATCCAAACACATCACAAATACGACGTTCTAAATTGAAAAATAAAACTACGTAGAATAGATTCGAATCATTTGAGTTAAAATGCATTAGATAAAAATTACTTGAAGGGAAACATTATCATCTGAATCTACAGATTCGGTTTGTTCTTCTATCCATTTTTTCGAACCTAGATAACTGAACTTTCCACCTCCGGGTAATAAAAACATCAAGTTATAATGCGGCTGCGTTTTAACTTTTGAATATAATTTTGAGAATAGTCGAACAAGTTCTAGAAGTATGGCGACTCCTGATCCGTTGCTATCAGCTCCATATGACAGTTCCTGCAAATAAAATCGATAAAATTATAGTCGTAGGTCAAATGAAATAAAAATAGAGACATTTTACTCACCGGAACGGCAGCTTGAGCGTCATAATGAGCTACGATGACTATAGTAGGCGTCATCGCGTATTGCGAACCGTAAGCAGGTAATTTACCCTGAAATTTAAGTCCATAAGAAACACGCAAATGAAGATTCATCAATATTAAATACAAACCTGCAAAACTGGTATAACTGCGCTGATGGGCTGTGGTTTCGGAGCGTTCACAAATGCCTGATATCCAACGGCGAATACAGAATCGAATAGTGCTAGAAAATTAACGAGGCTTCGATTATTTTCAAATACTTGAACGGTGTTCAAATTGATTCAAAAGGTACCTTCAGTAGCTGTTTCCTTTTTATTTGAACGAACATCGGTGGCAGCAGATAGAATATCGATGTTGCTTATTATCCCTTGCAGAGTTTTATCCCAAGGTAAAAAGTAAACTGGAATGGTTACCTCGAGATGGAATATTGTTTTCTCGAGTTCCAACATGTTCTGAAATTATTCGCATGATCATTTAAAACACGTTATGAATAGATTTACAGGCACAGAAGACGATAAATTACCTCTTTTTCTTCAATAGTAAGAGATTCCATGTCCTTGGGTAACATGACTAGTAGTGCTCCAGCCTGCTGAGTAATATCGATGAAAGTTTCACTTGAGAGATCTTTCAAACGTGTTAAAACACAGTGGCGACTGGTCTTCCAAGTTTTTATGCTTTTTGCTTCTAAACTGAAAGAACTAGCCCGGCATCCTAAATTCAAGACAAGCAACGGTTAATCAAAAAATCTATTATTATAACGACCTAATTATTAATAATTGTTACCGTGTGAGACGCCGTAGAAATTAAACTGTTGCATTCGATAAATAGAGAATTCATTTGAAGCGTTAGTGTATGGAATTGGGGCGAACACAACAACTATCGAAAACGTTAGAATCAAAGAAGCCGGAAAAAAGTTTTTAAAGAATTCGTATATTTCCTCCATACCGAAAGGTATAGAAACGCGGATGCTCTACCGAGATAACTTATCAACTAATTATAAATTATAATGAGTTATAAAATTAAATGACACGATTATTACATTAGAAAGTTACAAAATCACATGAAAGTTTTTTCAAATTTAAGAAAGATTATGTAAAAGGAATGATAAGAAACTAAAATCGTGTGTTGAGCTTTCGGGTGTGTTGTGTTACGTTGGAAACGTTCAAAAATTATGATGTCACCGAAAACACAACCAATCACGTTGCAACAAATCGATTTTTACAGTGTGACCTTAAATGGTTTGAAAAATATTTTTTCGGATCAGTGTTGCGATTCGGAAGAAAAATAAAAAAATTTGACATATTTTGTAAATTGATAAGACAAACTCATAAATTTCTGGTTCCTTTTTGACACTTTTAAAGTTGAACGAAAGTAGTTTGAGTTCGAATTATAAATTTATTTCGATTTAATGTTGCAAAAATGAGTAATCCGGTACCGAATGAGGAATGTCCACCTCCGCCAGCTTTACCAATATTCCCCAAACTCACTCATACCGTAAGTTGAACTTAAAGGTTCACAATAAATTTGAAACTTGAAAAATTAAACTTTCTCAATCATAGTTGTACTTCTAGATTACTATTAAACAAAACTGAGTCATTGTTTAGTTACACTTGCTCTTTTTACTCTTATTTCAGCTACCTAATTATCCCAACAAACAACCAGGTCGAAAACCTAAAATACCCGAAGATGAAAATACCGAAAGACCTTTCATGTGTGATCTCTGCGGAGCCACTTTCAAAATCAAGAAATGCCTCACTAGTCACGAACGTTCCCATACCGACGAGCGCCCATATTCATGTTCGATTTGCGGCGCAGCTTTCAAACACAGACACAATTTATCAAAACATGAACGAATTCATATTAACGAAAAACCATTCGTTTGCTCCTTCTGCGGAGGTAAATTCAGCCTCAAAGATACGCTGCAAAGGCACATGGCTATTCACACCGGTGAAAAGAAATTCAAATGTGATTTCTGCGATGCTACATTCATTCAAAAATTCCACTTGAAGTCTCACATGCGAGGTCATACCGGTGAGAAACCTTATGCTTGTGAGTTCTGCGACGAGAAGTATACGAATAATACTTCTTTGAGGAATCATATGCGATATCACGATGAAGTGAAACCGTATCGGTGTCGGTTTTGTAGCGAAGGATTTAGATCAAAGATTGCTTTATATGATCATATTAGAGTGCATACGACTCTGACTGGATCTGATTTAGAAAATTTAATTAATGAGCAGAAATTGAATACTCCTGAGCCGGTTAATATATGCAATGTGAGTATTTGTGTCTTTTATGAGGGAATTGTATTTCATGGTCATATTACGGGTTAATCTTTTTCCCTTCTTTTTTGGTAGAATGATCCAAAAGAAATCAAACATTTGCTGACGAAGGTTGAAACTTTGGTCGATGAATCTTTGGACACCGTGATGAACGTAGATTATGGCATACAAGTAATCGAAACATTTTACAATTCAACTACTCTTTTATGTGAAGAAATATCTAATCAGTCTTATTTTTCTCGCAGCAAGTAGACACGACAGTGAAAAACTTCCTAAAAAAGCAAATCGAAAGAAAAGCCGGAGGATTTCGTAAACTAAAAAGACGCTGAAAAAAATGCTCAGAAAAACCAGATCGACCGAAAGCTCAAACGCCAAAAACGCCCAAAATATACACATGCAACGTTTGCAATCACATATTCCAACTACGAAAAGATCTCATCAAGCATAAATCAACCCATTCGACCCCGGAAGTCTATAAATGCTCGATTTGTGGCAAAGACTTCAATACGAAGCACAGTCTAAAACAACACAGTAAAACACACATCGTCGAGAAAAAATTCATTTGTGATTATTGTTCGATGCCTTTCCGAACGAAATGCTCTCTACGTCGTCATATAATTCGTCATCTGGGCATAACTCGATACAAATGCAGATTCTGTAAAATGAAGATATTCCAAAAACATCATTTGATTGTTCACGAAAGAGGCCACACTGGAGAAAAACCCTTCAAATGCGATATCTGCAATACTTCTTTTATTTCCAAAGGCAATTTACAGCATCATTTGAGGAATCACTCGGACAAGAAACCTTTTCCTTGTCAGTTCTGTAAAGAAGCTTTTAAAACTAGGTGGACGTTAAATGCTCATATTCGTAAAGAACATTCTGCCATTCAAAATAACGATGTGTTACCTTGTGTTCCTGAAAAATTAGTTGTGACGCCGGAATTTGGCAATGTCCAAGATAAGGTACGAATCAATATTGTGGTGATTATTTTTATCGATAATTTTATTTATTTCGAGATGATTTTTTTTATTTAGAATAAAAATGAAAGTAACCAAAGTACTTCTGCTCCGGAAGATAATAAAATTGAGACTGAAAAAGAACATCGAGAATCTGCATGTGAAGAAAAATCCCAGGTCGTGCAGAATGAAGAAAGTGACGATGATGATCATCTTTATGAGGTATTTAAGAACATAAATTTCCAAGTACATGATATTTTATGAAATTTGAAAATTAATTTTTTGTTTTTTTCAGGTGACTCAAGAAGAGTTCTCTGAATATGAACCTTCAGAGGATGAAAAAGAAACGGAATCTGAACCCACTTCCAATTGTAATAATATAAGAACTAGGAGGAGTTGCACTTTAAATATTGATTCGAGTACTGATAAGCTTGAATCAACTCATAGTGACGATGAGGATAAGAAAAAGGTACACGAGTTACATGCTACAGATGTCCATGTCCTATCGAGTACAAGGACAACAAAAATGTTGATTACATCTCTTCATTTTTATGTATTTTTGAGGAACGAATGATACTAAATTACTAATTAAAGTTTGAAAATTTTTAGAATAAAAGGAAGCAAACGAAACCTCGATGTATTAAATCAAAAAGTGATGCTAGCGAGGAAGATAATCACAGTGATATCGATTCGTCGTTAGAAAACAAAGAAAACGAAGTATAACTTCCTTTTCTCAGATTCAATTAATTATTTTTATCATTGGAATAAATTCAATTTGAAATTATTACAGATTTACGAATCACAAGACACAATTGCCGAAGGATCAGATGATAACGTAACGAACACAGACGACATTGCAGACATACCGATCGTTGAGAAAGTAAGCATATTTTTATTTGCTTCCTAATTCTCGCAGCAATTCGTAATATTTTTCCAATTTTCTAGAAACGAAAGTCCAAAGCCACCAAAACCGTCAGAACTGCTAAAAAACCTGCAAAGACTACGAAACGTAAACGTCGTTCTAAATCGAACCTAGAACCTGTATCGAACACCGATCGACCCTACAAATGCAAACGTTGTGACGCTACTTTTGCCATCAAAAAATGCCTAGTCAGCCATCAAATTACCCATACAGAGGAAAAACTGCACTTATGTTCGTATTGCAGCACAAGCTACAAACACAGGCATAATTTACTGAAGCATATTCGTGTCAGGCATACACATACAGACGAGAAACGTTACCTTTGTAATTACTGCGGTGCTAAATTCGCCTTGAGAGATTCCTTAGAACGACACACACATACTCACACGAACGAAAGGCCATTCAAATGCGAGTACTGCAAAGCCACGTTTAGTCAGAAATATCACATACGGATGCATATGCGAAATCATATGGGCGATAACCCATATTTATGTACCTTTTGTAACGCTACGTTCACGAATCATACTTCGTTATCGTGTCATCTGCTTCAACACACCGGTCAAAAGTTCGAATGCCCTGTTTGTCATTTGGAATTTAAATCCAGACAGAGCCTAGGACAACACAGAAGGTTACATTCACCAGTACAAAATAAACGTTTCCAAACATTCGATAAACTCTTTCAGTGTGATATTTGTAACCTGTCGTATAAATCGAGGAGTACTTTGAAATCTCATCTGATCGTTCATACGGATGAAAAACCCCATCAGTGTTACATTTGTGGTATGAATTTCAAATACAGACGTAATTTAAAATGCCACGTTTACACTCACACCGGCGAGAGACCTTATAAGTGTGAAATCTGCGGTACCGGTTTCAGGCAAAAGGTTAGTTTGAAAACTCATTCATTGTGTCACACGGACGAGCGACCTTTCAAATGTGAATTTTGCGAGGCTACGTTTAAATGTAAGAAATCTCTGAATGAACATCTTCATATTCACGACGGTGCCAGTCAATTTAAATGCGAGCAGTGCGATACTACGTTCAAGTTGAAGCGATATTTGAGACAACATGTGTATTATTCTCATAGTAAGCCTCCGTCCGTTTGTACGGTTTGTAAAGCTGTTTTTAAATACGAAAGATCTCTTAAACGTCACATGCTTAAACATTACGGTAATGTTGATCCAAATCCAAATAATACTCAAATTGCGTATAATTATAATTAATTGTCAGTATTGTGATAAGTTCCTGATTATTTGAACAAAATAGTCTTGTAGAAATAATGTTATCGATAATGAAGTGCCTGTTTATGACTGTAATGAATCAAACATCACGTATTTCAATGTTTCTTATTTTTTTAATGTGATTATTACTCGTAGTTTGATTTTAGAATGTAGACGACCGTTCAAATGTTAATTGTATTTTAGTAGATATATAATTTCTCATTTACAATGCTAATGTATCTTTCAATCTTGAAGTATTTGTAGTTCAGTGTCATGTTTATTATTAAATTATTGTACATACGTACGCTTCCAGCGTGTAAGCGATGTTTTTAAAAAAATGTAAATAAACATTCATTTGTTCATTAGGGTGCTTATTATTTTTAAATTGACATTATTGCTGTATTTTTCCAGTTTTGAGTCCTTAACCAAGTTCGTAATTAAATTGTTTCAAAACGAATAGCAAATTCAGATACAGCTAGTTGTTCAAGTGCTCATTTTTGACAATATTTTTCCATTTTAAATGGTCTAAATAGTAAATATATTTAACACGTACTACACCTACCCGAATGCGCATATCGTATCGAAATTTTAATTTCGATCGTTCGTTTTTTTACATGGGAGTTTTTTTTATTTAAAATTTGGGGTATTTTTTTCCTGCGATTGGATTTCGGATGTTGAAAGTGGAAGTCGAAATAAAAGTCGTAAGCCAAATAATTATACGAATATGAATTACAGAGTTTCTTCTTTCTCTGATAAATTTAATAAGCTTGAGCTTCATTACATCTATCTATACATAGCAATGTAGAATGAGTCACAGTAATGTTGAAAGAAATATGATTGTTGGCCCTGAAAAGGGCCGTTTTGTCAATGCGTTATTGTTTCAAAATAACACGAGTCATATCGGTATTCTTCAGTTTTCAGTGCGCTTAACCTCCGAAACCGTACAAAGTTCTTCCTTGACGTTTCAGGGCATACACGACGTCCATAGCCGTAACAGTTTTCCTTTTGGCATGCTCGGTGTATGTGACGGCATCTCTGATTACGTTTTCCAAGAAAACTTTTAAGACACCTCGGGTTTCTTCATAGATCAGTCCAGAGATACGTTTCACACCACCACGTCTAGCCAAACGACGAATGGCTGGTTTGGTTATTCCTTGGATATTATCACGTAAAACTTTACGATGACGTTTGGCGCCTCCTTTTCCTAATCCTTTTCCTCCTTTACCACGACCGGTCATCTTGAAAAGTGTAAGTTTAGCACAACACGAACAATGTAGTAACAAAAAATACGAATGATGTGGATGAGAAAATACTTCGTATTTATATGAAACTAGTATAAGTGAAAATACGAATATTGTTTTGTGATTGGTTCAATTATAACTTCGTTTCAGTCAATGAGCGATTCGTATTCTTATAACATGTTTGCGTCTTCTTCGACCAATGAAAATGCAGTTTTTGTGATTTGAACACGATCATGTTAAAATATGATTTTTACGATAAAAAAATGAATAATTAATTACGATTATGATAATTAATGAACTGGATAATCATTTGCATCTTGTCGTAGTTTAAAATACAGCAATTTTCAAAGTATATTTTATATATAGATAACTACGCAATTATTTTCAGAAAGAGGCAGTATCTGACCAGACTGTTGATAATTTTGAAAAAAAAACTTTAGGTTTTTGCACATGTTTTTCATGTTTCAACCATCAATATTCGAGGCAGAACTTGAATTATGTATGAAATATTTTCTATTTCAAGTATGGCCGCAAAAGTAGATTCAAGAATCTGAAAATGACTGTACGTCGTTGTGCAATGATTTTCACAATATGATGAAGGAATATCTACTATCATGGCCCTAGAAAGGGCCAATTTCGAAGTGGTAAATCAATAATAGGAACGTGAAACCGTTTCATCACAGTGCACTGTTCACTTTATTATGTCTTCGTTCCATCAGTTGTTTTTTTTTAGCAATCGTCATCCCATATAATTGAAGAAATAATATTGTGGCCCTGAAAAGAGCCTTTTTGGGCAATAAATAAATAAATAAGTGAAATCAGTTCAAAAAGACATTAGCTAATAAATACATCACATACGTAAATTACTTTAAAGAATCATATTCTAGTTTCACTTCTAGTGTTGAAAAAAAACGCGAGTTTAGTCAGTCGATGATGAAATAATTGATAAATTAGTCAATAAATACAAGTCTCTTTTGAGACTGAAATAAATTACTCAATTTGCAAGATGCAATTTTACCTTTTTAGGCTAACTTAACGTAGTATGTAAATTGAACATGAATATTATATTATACAGCCATCTTGTTGAACTTCTTCAGCTATTTCTCGAACCAATTTTGGAAATCGTGTTTCTATTGAATAGCAAGTCCGATTACTTCTACATAGTAGGTATTTTTCGTGGTTACAAACGTACTTAAATCGATATTGAAATATTTGTCTACTTTGTTCGATAAATTGAGGTTTACTCATCGAAATTGATAACCGGTCTTTTCAGAACTATGTTCGTTATGCGTAGATAAATTAAATAATCGAATCTCGATATTTTGACCATTCTTACGTTACATTAAATTAAAATTCAAAGTTAGCAATACGAATTTTCGATAATTCACTTCATGATACAGACTAGACAATTTGAATACTTTTCTAGCTTTCAATAACTTATTAAGTTTGTTGTTTTTTAAAAAATGATACGAGCTGACTTAGTCAAAGAGCTTAATTTGAAAAAAATTAGTTATAAAATAAGTATTTGTCATAGAAAATAGACACGAATATAATTTAACGTGCTGAGCACTTCTCGAAATAATTGTTTTTTTTACCTCGGCATCTCACCTCGCAAACGTCTCGCCAACTTTAAATCTCTGTCCATTATTGTTACTCGTTTCGCGTGAATAGCACAAAGGTTAGCATCTTCCATTAATCCGACTAGGTAATATTCACTGGCCTCTTGGAGTGCCGCAATTGCCGTTGCTTGAAATCGGAGATCTGCCTTAACGTCTTGAGCAATTTCTCGAATTAACCTTTGGAATGGTAATTGATTCAGCAACAATTCCGTCGTTCCTTGATATCTTCTTATTTCGCGTAAAGCTACAGTTCCAGGACGGTTACGTTGCCTGGGAGGCGGAGGAAAATTATTTGGTCTGTCCATAACAATATTTTCGATTCTTCTCATCATGGTGATTTATGCAAATTTGAGAACTTTACACTTGACAATGATTTTTGAGAAACTTTACGATAATGAGCAACGACATGAGTAACTGAATAATGAATGTAACAAGTATGAACAAAAATTGCAAGCTTTTGCAGACTGATTAAAGAAATATAGAATTGACCAATAAAATGAATGAATGTTCAGTAAACAAATACAGTTTGTCAACTTATCAGATGATTTGGGTACTTCTTATTAGTTTATCCAGATGTGGAATTAAAAACTCGACATGTTAAAACGCATATTGTAGAAGAAATAAATTTGGTGGCCCTGAAAAGGGCCGTTTTAAACGATAAATCGAAGGCAATTAAGCTCTTTCTCCACGGATTCTTCTGGCCAATTGGATGTCTTTTGGCATAATCGTCACACGCTTAGCGTGGATGGCGCACAAGTTGGTATCTTCAAAAAGACCGACCAAATAAGCTTCGCTAGCTTCTTGCAAAGCCATAACAGCAGAGCTTTGGAAACGTAAATCAGTTTTGAAATCTTGAGCGATTTCACGAACCAGCCGTTGGAATGGCAGTTTACGGATTAACAATTCGGTACTTTTTTGGTAACGACGAATTTCTCTCAAAGCGACAGTTCCGGGACGATATCTGTGCGGTTTCTTTACACCTCCAGTGGCTGGGGCGCTTTTACGGGCGGCTTTGGTGGCCAGCTGCTTCCTGGGGGCTTTACCTCCGGTGGATTTACGAGCAGTTTGCTTGGTACGAGCCATAGCTTGTTAGTGAAGTCTCACGAGAACACAATTGAACAGACAAAAAACAACGAATGGTATCGTGAAGTTTCTCTCCGTATTTATATACGTCTCGATCGCTGTGTTTCAAAAGAACAAATCTGATTGGTTGCCGGGTTATTTCGAATCAGCCAATAGGAATGGTTGTAATGTTCATTTTCAAAGATAGTGTTTTAACGTTGTTTTATGTACCAGTTTGAATGAATGAATCAATCAATGATTCTTTGGAATTTTTTGCAGTGTGACCAGATTGGGCGTAATTACGCCAATTGGGCGGTTTCAGAAGCTGAGTTGGCGCTGAAAAATCATGTTGGGCGGTTGACCTCAAATTGGGCGGTTTCAGATTTTTTTTTTTTCTACATTGTATACTATGTATAAAAACACCGAAAACGCGAATAAAATTGCAACATCAAAAGAAAAATGTCTAAAAAA
>FIZU01063823.1:0-12185 GCA_900064475.1 Pseudococcus longispinus
GGGGCCAAAATCCCCCTTTAACCCCCCCCCCCCCCTCGCTTTTTCAGCTTTTCGAATTTTTTTCTCGATTTTTATTTCTTCTCTTGCTTATTTAAAATTAGAAAAGGTGGAAATGGATTTTTGTGTCCATGAAGCATTTTTTTATCACACAGAGAACAAAAGTCATTACGATGAAAAATATTTATTGAGTTTTTTTGAATTGTTCTTTAATATCATCCCAAAATTTCAACCTATTTTCATGCAATCTGCCTTCGACCATTTTCATAGGCGTGTCTATAATGAAATAACATGGATTTTCAACCGTCGATGGTTTCCATTGTACTTCTAAATCGTCATAATTCGGTTCCCTAAAACACAAAACATGTTAATTGATAAGTACACCCAAACTTAAAAAAATTTAACTCACTTACCCAGTTTTTGCAAAAGTTGTTATTAATTTTGTAAAAGTATTCAACATTTTGCGTGTTCTTTCGTCACGAGTGCCATCAATTCGGTCCCAACAGAAACGATTCCAATAAATGTATTCGCTACCGTGATAAGTTCCTGTATAAAAATACGTATTTATGGTTAAAAAATTCCCATAAGGAGCATCGATTACGATGATTCAACCCAAAGTCTATAACCTGAGAGTTTTTCTTCCCAATTATCAGATTCTTTCATCGTTGTCAGTTTTCCTTCGAAATCGAATTTATAAACGAATACGGAAGAAGGTAAATGAGCAGCTGTGGCATCGATGAGCGTATCATAGACATCAGACATGCAGATATCGGATTGAATCTGGGTTGAATGAATTCAAACACACGATTCGATTTTAGTTTTTTTGAATTTGTCTTTAAAAAATTACACGTTGTACACGTACATCGACTTTGATGGGTAACGAAGCCTGTAAAACAGGCTTGCCTTCTGTATAGAACGATTCCACTTGTTTTTTAATATCGTCGATATCGTTTCCCTTCAAATGATACCCCCAACCCCAACAATTTTGGCAAAATGTTGTCATAAAATTATCCAAGGTTTGCTTTACTATATCTTTTTCTGAAATCACCACGAATTCGGAATTAATAAATAGCTCGTAGAAACGAATCATTATCTATGTGAACAATAACGAGTACAGTTGTGCACCCTGAATATCTTACGACTAAATCCCATGCAAGCTTCTTGTTCGCAAAATCCCACAAAAATTGGCATCGGTTTCATCACCTCGAGTAACTTTTTTGGCGAATGAGGCAATACAACAGGATCAATGGTTGGTGAAAATACGCTAATTCCAGTAATCGGAGCGGTTTTCTGTGTAAGAAGTAAGAGGCGAAAATGAATGAAAATTTGAATTTAAATAAGGGCAGTCGATGAAAATGTCAAACCGTTGGTAATTTTCCTTGATAGGCTAGTAAACGATCGATGAGCTCCATGGGTGATTTTTTTTTGAGAAAAATCAATAGTTTTGAATTTTCGTCGAGATTTCCCTTGTAACCGAGGAGTGTGGCTATTTCACGAGCGTGGTGTTGGTTTGTTTCTTCGTAAGGTGCCACCGGATTCAACAAGTAACCGCTCATTAGTACGCCTTTGTGGAATAGACCTGGGTTTGGAGTGGATTAGAAGTTGGAATTGAGTGATTCGAGTATTGGGTGGTATAAAATTAATTAGCAAGGTGTTCGTCAATTGAAATGCAGGATTTTTTTAGAATTTTGTCAAAAAGGGAGGCTCCTTTTGTGGCCCCTGAGCATTTGGACGTACATTTTGCCCAAAAAAGTTCGCTTCCAAAAAAAAAATGGAGTTCCATCAAAATATATTGGACGTAGCTTCAGCGAAGTACCTCCACCTCTGAACTTCAACCTCTCACGCAGTGTTGCCAACCGCCTTCTCAGAAAATCTTGAGATTTCGTGAAAAATATTGAGATTTTCAATTTTGCAATATGGGTATCGTTGTATAGGGATTTTCACGCTGTTTTAAATAATTCAAGTTTTGGAGTTGTAAATTTGTACAGTTACTGTCTTTTTGAAAAAAAGCAAACATTTTTTTGACTCATATTTCAACTTTTGATCATTTTAATACAAGGAAAACTTGATAAATTTTTAAAAAGGTATCGAAATGAGATTAATGAAAAAGTAACGATGCATTTTTTTTGAAATGTGAAAAAACGCTATCACAGTAAGATCTAGGAAAACATGATAAATTTAAAATAAAAAACTGGGTAATTTCCAGTTAATTTCGTCGTAATTTTGTAAAATTGCAAAAATCTTGAAAAAACTTGAAAAATCTTGAGATTTTTAAAAAAATTTTTGAAATATCTTGTAAATATATTGAGATTCTTGAAATCTTGAGAAAATCTTGACAAGGCATGAAAAATCTTGAGATCTCAAGATAAATCCTGAGGGTTGGCAACGCTGCTTCTCAGCGTTTTTGAATACCTTCACCAAAGCAATTTCTGTTTCTTTTCAAGTCACCTTCCCCCTTCCAATTGGAAAAATTTCAATTTTAACCCAAAAGCTCAAAAAAAACACATAATGAACGAAGTAGTAGAAATTTTCTTTTTTCAATTCAAAAAATGACTTATTGAAAAAATTGAATTTTTAATTCAAAAAAGTATGACTTTTTCTGCACTTTTTCGATTCTTAGCACTATTTTGTCCAATAGAGGACTTTTTTTTGGAACTTTGAGCACCTGTACTATTAGTCAACTTGATGATACCTTTTTCTATTGCTGGTGATAGCATCAACAGGTTGATGGTTGCTGCTCCACTGCTGGCTCCTAGTAAAGTTATGTTTTCTGGGTCTCCACCGAACGATTTTACATTATCTTTGATCCAACGAAGTGACATAATTATGTCTTTGATGCCTTGATTGCCCGAGCAATCTTTTAATCCTAAATTTAGAAAACCTGAAATTTTTAATATTAAGAGATGATTAAAAATTGAAGTTTGGGAAAAGATTCCAATGATTATGGATTTTTTATCACAGGCATTTTCATTGGAGGTGGGAAATTTTTTGGTATTTTCTACATGATGGTTCAAAAAATCACAAAATGGGATTTTTTTTCCAAAAATTCAAATAGAAAGGGAATATTTGCTCTAAACACAGTTCAAGTTAGGGTGGTTCTTATGATATGACATTTTTGAAACCGGTTTATATAATGGTTTTCAACCAGTTACCTATAATTCCTTGAAAAATGAAATTACGAAATAAAGTTTTAAACAAAAGTTGTTGTATATTATCAAAAAGTTATAATTTTCCCATCTTCGTATTTTTTAACCGGTTTGATGGTTCTCAACCAGTTGTTAATTTTGGTAGATTGGACAAAAATTGAAGATACGAAAAAATATTTCAAATAAAAGTTGTAGAGCACTAAAAATCCATCATTTTTTGTTTCAACATTTTTTTTCTAATTAGCATTGGGAAGAAGTTATTCATGTTTCAAGCTTGAATAATTTTTTTTCTCGCAAAAGCACGTTCCCACGATCAGATAGAAAAAAAATTATAGAACAAAAAACAATTAATTTTTAGTACTCAGCAACTTTTGTTTCAAACTTTTTTTCGTATAGTTATTTTTTTGGGACACCCGGGTGAAAAAATTAGCCAAGTTGACGATACGAAAAAAAGTTTCAAACAAAAGTTGTAAAACATTAAATATCCGTCATTTTTTGTTTCAACATTTTTTTTCTAATCAGCATTGGGAAGAAGTTATTCATGTTTGAAGCTTAAATAATTTTTTTTTCTCGCAAGAGCACTTTCCCACGTTCAGGTAGAAAAAAAATTATAGAACAAAAAACAATTAATTTTTAGTAATCTGCAACTTTCGTTTCAAACTTTTTTTCGTATCGTAATTTTTTTGGGACACCCGTGTGAAAAAATTGGCCAAGTTGACGATACGAAAAAAAGTTTCAAACAAAAGTTGTAAAGCATTAAAAATCCATTATTTTTTGTTTTACGATTTTTTTTCTGTCTCATAAAGGAAAGAAGTTAATCTTCTGAGAAAAGAGTAATACATCATCATTTTTCAAGAAATTAGTGGTGATTGGTTGAGAACCACTGAACCGGTTTCAAAA
Source organism: Pseudococcus longispinus (assembly GCA_900064475.1). NCBI lineage: Eukaryota > Metazoa > Arthropoda > Insecta > Hemiptera > Pseudococcidae > Pseudococcus > Pseudococcus longispinus. The sequence continues at coordinate 4,044 of FIZU01063823.1, forward strand.
ATATATATTTCATAAAAATCGCCATAATTTGTACTATTTCTGGACCCAATTAAAGAATTTGAAGAGAAAAATCAATATTTTTCGGGCATTTCTGCAGATAGGGTCAAAATTTCAAAACTATTGGAACCACTTCTCTTTCTTAATGCAATAAAAAATGACTTGCACCGAGTGGGACCTAACGAACATACTCTAATCATAAAAAATTTCCATCAACTTACCTAAAATGTGCAATCTATAAGAAATACAAACGTACACAATATCATGATGGATTACAAAACTAGGATTTCCATAATGTTTCGTATGAGGAGTACCAGTATGGTATGCCCCACCATGAATATTGACAATTACAGGCCTCAATGGCTCATCTTTTTGTGGTAGCTGTAATAAAGGAGTCCCATTTTATTCTAATTCTGGAACAATCGAGGTTAACCAACTAATACTTTTGGTGTATAGATGTTGTTGAACAAACAATCTTCAGTTCCACAAAATTGACCGGTTAAAAATGATAGCTGCGAACATCCTTCTTTTTCTTTCATACAGTCGTATACATTTTTCCATGGCTTGACTTTTATCGGATCCTTTGCAAATTCAAGTTGAAAAAACGAGATCGATTAATTTCATTGGAATCTTTCGATGAGTTAGCGATTGATAATTACTTTGAATCGTAGATTCTTGGCAGGTTGCTCCGCATAAGGTATTCCATAAAAAGCGTAATATTCCGCTTTCGAATAAACCGATACTTCCTTCAATCCACGAATTTTACCTTCGTTCACTGTTACGATCACTTTTTCAGACATTATTTTCAAACACTGTGGTAAAATTTTTGAAAATACAGGTTTAAAATTGGTTTCGTGCAGCGAAACGTCACAAAAAGTCCTCAACAGGCATCTAGTAGTGAAAGGCGATAACTTGGTATCTGTATAATGTATTTTTCACGATACCTATTTCGTATTATGGGTTATCACTTATTGACGTGTTTATACATGACCTAATACGTGGTCATGCTGCGAAGACGGTAGTAAAAGTGGACGGAAAAATACCTAAATTTATTTGAAATTTTCCACAAGTTTAGCCTTCCATGGCTGGGCGATTGAACCAGAAATAGAGTCGATATCAGCGAGCTTCACGATTGATTTATGGTCGTGGTTTTGGGAAATGGAAATTATCGTGTTTGTGGTGACAAACGATGGCGTAAAATTATTGTTGGTGTTTCGATTTCCAACGGAATATGGTTTAGAAATAAACTCGTCAATTTTTTTTGGTACTTTTTGCTATTTTTGAACTTGTTTGAGTTGATTTTTGTATTGAAGAAAGGGAGGAAAGGTCGAGATGATTAATTTAATTGATAAATTTCAATTTTTGGGATGGCTACACGTCGTTGGCTGTATGTTCTAGTAGAATTATTTTTCAAATATTATGATCTAATTAATTTCCTATTAATATTGATCCAATCTTCAGGTCAATGGCGGCGAAATGAAACAATGGACTGGCGAACTGCTGCCAATTTTATTGGAAATGCTAGGAGATGCCAGTTCCCCAGAAAAACGTGGAGTCGCCCTATGGGTTCTTGGCCAACTAGTCGAAGCAACCGGTTACGTAATCCAGCCATACAACGAATACCCAGCTTTGCTAGACGTGCTTTTGAATTTCCTGAAAACCGAACAACAACCCATCATAAGACGCGAAGCTATTCGCGTGCTGGGCTTGCTAGGAGCCTTGGATCCGTACAAACATAAGATGAATCTCGGCCAAATCGACTCCACAATGCTGCTTTCGACTGCTGACACGAAATCCGATATAGAACTCGGAGCTGGTATGTTGATTTCATCTCGTGGTGTTTTGAAATCGTTGATCTGGTACGAATTTTTCGATTTATTTCAGAATTGACTACTAGCGAGATGCTGATTAGTATGAGCTCGTCGTCTTTGGAAGAGTATTATCCGGCTGTGGCCATAGCTACGTTGATGAAGATCATCAAAGATCCGACTTTATCGCAGCATCATACGATGGTCGTTCAGGTAATTGATTGATCATCTGTACGATCTTCGCGACAGAAAATATTGATTAGGGGTTGGAAACTATAAGCAAATTGCATTGTTTATTCAACAGGCTGTTACGTTCATCGTGAAATCACTCGGTGTGAAATGCGTACCGTATATTCAACAAGTCATGCCTGGTTTTTTGAACGTGATCAGAACATCAGAAATCAGTTTTCGTGATTTCCTCTTCCAGCAGCTCGGCACGTTGATCGTGATCGTCAAACAGCACATTAGAAATTACTTGGAGGATATTTTCAAATTGGTCAAGGTACGTATTGATCAGAAAATAGCCACAGATGGTTTCAGCTGAGACTACCTGTGGCTATTACCCATCGGGAGCTCAAAAAAAACACGTCCAAACATAAATGGGTTCATTTCCCACCCATTAAACCGAAGTTTATGAAAAACGGTTGGCACAATAGGGCGAAGTTGAATTTCAAATTCGTCCCCTCCCCCCCGCAACATTCAAGTAAAAATGAACTCCCATAAAACGTTTCAAAAGTTACTTTGCGACCAGTCAAAATGGTTTAAAATTTCGTCAGGAATTCAGAAATCACGACCAAATTTTTTTGGGAGAATTTTTTGAGAATTTGAGGCCCTAAAATCAATCGATTTTTGGATATTAGCGAAAAGTTACAGTGCGACATATTAAAATGGCTCGAAATTTCGCCAAAAATTCAAATATCACGGCTAAAATTTTTTTTGATCAATTTTTGAAAATTTGGAGCCCTTAAATGAGCCAATTTTTGGATATTATTGAAAAGTAACACTGTGACCTATTAAAATGAGTTGAAATTTCGCCAAAAATTCAAAAATTACAACCAAATTTGTTTTGGGACATTTCTTTGAGAATTTGGGGCCCTGAATTCAATCGATTTTTGGATATTATTGAAAAGTAACCGTGTGACATATTAAAGTGAGTTGAAATTTCGCCAAAAATTCAAAAATCATGGTCAACATTTTTTTGAGAATTTGGGACCTTAAAATCAACCAATTTTTGGATATTAGCGGAAAATTACAGGGCGACCTGTTAAAATGGATTGAAATTTCGCCAAAAATTCAAAAATTACAACCAATTTTTTGGGGGGCATTTTTTTTGAGAATTTGGGGCTCTGAATTCAATCGATTTCAAGATATTATTGAAAAATAACCATGTGACCTACTAAAATGAGTTGAAATTTCGCAAAAATTCAAAAATCACAACTAAATTTTTTTTGGGCATTTTTTTGAGAATTTGGGGCTTTGAATTCAATCGATTTTTGGATATTAGTAAAAAATTACAGTGCGACCTATCAAAATGACTTGAAATTTCACCAAAAAATCAAATATGACGGCTAAAATTTTTTTTGATCAATTTTTGAAAATTTGAAGCCCTAAAATGAGTCAATTTTTGAATATTATTGAAAAGTCATCGTGTGACCTATTAAAATAAGTTGAAATTTCGCCACAAATTCAAAAATCATAACCAATTTTTTGGGGGCATTTTTTTGAGAATTTGGGGCTCTGAATTCAATCGATTTCAGGATATTAGCGAAAAATAACCGTGTGACCTATTAAAATATGTTGAAATTTCGTCACAAATTCAAAAATCACAACAATTTTTTTTTGGGCATTTTTTTGAGAATTTGAGGTTCTGAATTCAATCGATTTTTGGATATTAGCGAAAAATTACAGTGCGACCTGTTAAAATAGGTTAAAATTGCGTCAAAAGTTCAAAAATCACCATCAACATTTTTTTCGAGCAATTTTTGATAATTTTTTGTTGTAAACTTGGCAAATTTCGGAAATTCTTCACTTTTTGAACTTAAAAAAATTAATATTGTTTCACAATTCGACTTCTAGATATTTTTTCTAGCTTGATAACATTTTTTAATCTAATTTTCCAATGTTTTGCTTGACTATTGAAAAATTATACTAATTGTTTTAAAAATTTAACAATACGTTGTTATCATTAATTATTTTTTGAACTTGAAACAAATTTTATGTTTTCAAATGAATTTTTGTACTTGTAAAAACAATTAAAAAATCGACTGTTTGGACTTGAAATAAATTTGAGGTTCGGAGTACCATGTTTTCTGCCTGGGGGTTGTAAAATCTATTTATTTTAGGGCTTCAAATTCTCAAAAATTGCTCGGAAAAAATGTTGGTGATGAGTTTTGAATTTTTGACGAAATTTTAATCCATTTTAATAGGTCGCATGGTACTATTTCAATAATATCCAAAAATCAACTTATTTTAAGGCTTGAAATTCTCGAAAATTGCTCGAAAAAAATTTTTATCGTGATTTTTGGGTTTTTGAGCAAATTTTAACCCATTTAAATAGGTCACACGATAATTTTTCAATAATATCCAAAAATTGATTCATTTTAGGGCTCCAGATTTTCAAAAATTGCTCGAAAAATTTTTTAACTGTAATATTTGAATTTTTGGTGAAATTTCAAGCCATTTTAATAGGTCGCACTGTAATTTTTCACCAATATCCAAAAATCGATTGATTTTAGGCCCCCAAATTCTCAAAAAAATGCCCCCAAAAAAATTTGGTCGTGATTTCTGAATTTCTGACGAAATTTTAACCCATTTTGATAGGTCGCAAAGTAACTTTTGAAAAATTTTATGGGAGTTCATTTTTACTTGAATGTAGCGAGGGGGAGGGACTTTTTGAAAATTGGCGATTTTTAGTCTCCAGCCCCCTATTGTGCCACTGCGAAAATTCGAAATACGTATTTTCTGCAATGTTCGACCTATACCTACAAAAAGCCAACTGAATTTTTTGGTCCGCAAAAAAGTCAACCAAAATTTATTTCTAGAGCACTTTTTCCCACTTGGACTATTGACTACTTCTGCATTTTATCTTTTTGCAGGAGTTTTGGATTCCAGGCAGTCCGCTGCAAAATACATTGATCTTACTCGTCGAACACATCGCCTTAGCTTTGGGATCTGAATTCAAAGTCTATTTACCCTACTTAATGCCTCACATCTTGAGAGTATTCACTCACGACGCCAGTAAAGATAAATCAGTCACTATAAAAGTACGTATTCGCAAAAAATCATCCAGCACCATTAATTGTAATCTCATTTTAATGAATTTCCTCGGTTTCAGATGCTCGGTGCCCTGCAGAAATTCGGCAACACGTTGGAAGAATACTTGCACATGATTTTACCCCCGGTTGTGAAATTATTCGATGCCCACGACGTTCCAGTGGCTGTGAGCAAAACTGCCATACAAACTATTGATTTAATGGCTGAAACTCTCGATTTCACCGATTACGCTTCTAGAATTATTCATCCTTTGGTAATTAGATGATCTGGATTGAAATATAGTTCGAAAGAAACGACAAAGTTAGGTTTTTATTTTCATCTTGTTCAGATTCGAAGCATCGAAGCTATTCCAAAACTACAAGATGTTGCTATGGATTTATTATGTTCATTAGTTTTGCAATTACAACAAAAGTACAAGATATTTATACCTTTGGTTAATCGTACCTTGTCCAGGCATTCGATTGTTCATCCCAGATACGAGTTCTTTGTCAACAAAATCTTATCGGTTGGTTTAATTCTCAAGTGCAGAACTGTGCGTAGATTGCAGATAATTTTAATTAAAATTCCAATTGTTTTTCTCAGAATAATGCTTTGGGAATCGAAGAAGAAAAAGATTCGGTCAAGCAACGCAAAATGAAGCAAAAGAAAGCTGATATTTCGGCGACACAATCAGACACGACGATTATTAGAAAGGTACTTGTGCTACTGACGATAGCTTCAGATTAATTAATGTGTTGGTTAAACTGAATTTTCAATGAATCAATAGATCCATACCTCGGTTCCTAATTTACAAACTGCGTGGACAGCGAATCGTCGCGTTTCCAAAGATGATTGGATGGAATGGCTGAAAAGGTTGAGTATCGGATTACTCAAAGAATCGCCATCGCCAGCTTTAAGGTAATTGGTGGAAAAATGGAATAATTAGAATCACGATGATAATTCGATTGCGTATTTTTCAGATCTTGTTGGGCCCTGGCTCAAACGTACACTCCTCTTTCGCGAGATTTATTCAACGCCGCTTTCGTCAGTTGCTGGACCGTATTGACCGTCTCGGTACAGCAAGAGCTCATTCATACGCTGGAACAAGCCCTAAATGTACCCGATCTACCGGAAATCACGCAAACAATATTGAACTTGGCTGAATTCATGGAACATTGCGAAAAAGGACCTTTACCCTTAGATCCTCAGCTTCTAGGAGAACGAGCTATCAATTGCAGAGCTTACGCTAAAGCTTTGCATTACAAAGAAGACGAATTCCATAAAGGACCTACGTCTCAAGTCATCGAATCGTTGATCTCGATCAATAACAAACTTCAACAGAAAGAAGCAGCTGCCGGATTGTTGAATTACGTCATGAACCATAAAGGTGATAATTTCAAGGTACAGGAACGCTGGTACGAGAAGCTGAACAGATGGGATACAGCTTTGAAATCGTACGAAGAACGTTTGCAAGAGAATCCGAACGATATTGAGTTGTCGTTGGGACGTATGCGGTGTTTGGAAGCCTTAGGAGAATGGTAAGGGAAAATATGGAGGATGAAGAGAGTACCTAGGTAGAGATATTAATTGATGGGTTATTTTGACAGGACTCAGTTGAACGATGTAGCTAATCAGCAATGGAATATGTTCCCGGAAATTGATCGCGAAAAAATGTCACGTATGGCAGCTGCAGCTGCGTGGGGATTGAGCCAATGGGATGCGATGGATAGATACGTTAATTGTATACCGAGAGATACCACAGATGGGGCTTTTTACAGAGCTGTATTATGTGTTCATAAGGATCAATTTATTATTGGACAAAAAGTACGTAGAAAGGTCTTAATGTTGATTTGTTTGGTATTGATTCGTTTTTATCGTGAATTTGTTCTTGTAGTTTATCGATTCAGCTCGAGAATTACTCGATACTGAATTAGCAGCTATGGCTGGTGAAAGTTACCAAAGAGCGTACGGAGCCATGGTTTCCGTTCAAATGCTCGCCGAACTCGAAGAAGTTATTCAATATAAATTAATCCCCGATCGACGGCCTACCATCCGAAAGCTCTGGTGGGATCGATTGCAAGTACGTACTTCGTAATATTCGTCCTAATTTCGAAAATTTTAATTCCTGGGTCAATATTTACAAATTTTTAAATTCCAGGGATGCCAAAGGGTAGTTGAAGATTGGCAACGTATCATTCAAGTGAGAACATTGGTGATACCGCCTCAACAAGATATGCATACTTGGCTTAAATACGCGTCGTTGTGCAGAAAATCGTCGAAACTGGTAAGTAATTGAATTGATCAACTAATTGGATTATACAGAAGGATATTTCATCGATAAAATTTGTTTTAGATGCTTTCACATAAAACTTTGAAAATGTTATTGAACGCTGAAGACTTGGAAGATGACAAAATAGCCGTTTCGTACGTTTATCCTCAAGTCACATTCGCATTCTGTAAACATTTATGGGAATCTGATAAAAGAACTGACGCTTATGGGTAATATTTTGGACCAATTTATCGTAATTTTGACCTTCGATCAGCCATTTGGCTCATGATTTTGATCATCACGTTATTTAATCGGTTGAAATGTTATTTCAGTCAATTGAGTAAATTCGTCGAGACGTTCCAGCAACATCAAGGAGTATTTTTTGGACCTCACGATGACAAGCAGCAAGACATGAGACGACGATTTTTGGCCAGGTAATTTGGTATCTTACTTTAATTGTATTTTTATAATGTAATTGAGAGAAGAATGGTGAATCGGCCCTTGGCTGAGATTTTCGAACTTTCTAGCGGTAGTTGGTCCTTATGGTTTAAAAACTCGCTGGTGACAATTTTGGCCCCCTACCTCACCCCTAACCACTCGTATCGGCCAAAATTCCGATTTTCCTTATAAATTTGTGTATTCTGAAATTCCCAACCAAATTTTTTCAAACTTGGCAGGGATGATGGACCATACCAAGAGTTATCTATGGAAATTTTTTCTATTTTTTTCGAATCTTTTTTCGTACTGAAATCTGAATTTTAAGACTTCAAAGTGTAATATCTGCACGTTGTTTCAGACCTTGTAAAAAAATCTTGA
>FIZU01063836.1:0-12185 GCA_900064475.1 Pseudococcus longispinus
ATTTTTCCCTTTCTTTCAATTTTCTTTTAAAATACCCGAATGACGCCATTTTGGAAACTTTCAACCTCCTCCGAGATGAGCTTGCGGCCTAAAAATCAAGTCTGGACTTGTTACAAGCCGTTATCTATCAACTAATGCAATTTCAGCGAATTTGAGAAACTTCAATTTTTTTCAACTTATTTCATGTAACATTTTTTTAAAATCAAAAATACTCAATTCGTGAAAAAAACATAAAAAATATTAAAGTTGATGGGGTTAGTTGATCAGAAAAAACTGATTTTTTTCAAATTGGGTTCAGATTTGGTTGATTTTTGGTTTATTCAGATTGATCGATTATCGGAAGATTATCGATTATTCAACTATTTAGCGAATTATCGGTTCAGAAAGTGGTCGAAAATCTAAATTTTTTTCCCTTTATCTTCCTAAACTTTGGAATTGAAAAAATTTTCTGATTTCCATTGACTTTTTTCACTTCAACTTTCCGTCATTTTGTCAGTTTGCCAGATATTTTTGGATTTCGAAAATGTGAGAGATAATGCTAAATTTCATACATTATGCCAAAATTTTTTGGACTTGGAAAATTTTTAAGAAATTCAAATTAATTTTCGGAATTGAACAATTTCAACGATGAAGAGCAATTTTCAGATTTTTACTGACTTTTTGTACTTTGAAAACTTTAAAGATGGTGCTGACTTTTGGACATTTCGTCAGACAAACGCTTCAAACTTTTTGAACTTGGAAAATTTTAGAAATCACGTCAACTTTCCGATATTTCGTCAGACAGATTTCATTTTTTTGAACTTGGAAAATTTCAGAGATCAGGATCACGCTGACTATTGGAAATTTTGTCTGGCTTTTTAGAACTGAATATAAAAATTTCAAGATTTACACAGATTTTTTGGACTTGGAAGATTTTAGCTGAATATAAGACATTTTGTCAGACTTTTTTCGAATTAGAAAAGTTTTCAGATTTCCACTGACTTTTTGGACTTTGAACAGGTATTTTAAAAACAATTAGTAAACTAAAAAAAATTAATCAAAAATTTTTATGAGACGTAATAAAATTCTGTAAAACTATTTGAAATTTGAATTAGATAAAAAAAATTAAATAAGTAGGTTGACATATAAATGATTTGGAAATAGAACAAAGCCTATGTTTTTTACTTTCATGGGTAGTATGAATATAGGGGTGAGAGGGGGGGGGGGGGTATTTTTCAAAATGTTTCTTCTTTTGACGTGTACAGGTGTCACCAAGCATCAAGGTCCAAAAATTTTCAAATTTAGGACAGAGAAAATCAAAATTAACTCATTTCAAAACTTTTTTTGACATTATTTTGTTCAACTGTTTTGTCATTTTTTAAAACATTTTTTCACCTTTATTCCACATTTTCGTAAAATCTTTCTTGATATTTTTTTCAAATTAGGGACAGAAAAAAAAAACAAAATTTCTTGAGCTCGAGGTAATCGAGGGCGAAAAGTTTTGCATAAAAAACCATTCAAAAACAGAAATTTCTTCAAAACAACTAAAATTGGAAAAAAATGAATTTTCAATGAATTTTAACGTAAAAAGAAAGACTTTTGAGCTAAATTTAGCACTTTTCCGGCTTTTAGCACCACTTTCAGAAATGGAGGACCCTTTCAGCACTTTCAGCACTGTCATTAGCAACGAGGAAAAAAATTCAAAGAATACATTTTTTAAAAAAACACGAAAAAAATTCAAATTCATTATAACCCAATTTTAATTTTTCCCAATAAAAAGTCCAAAATCGAGTTCAACACTAAAATTCATGACTTTTCTATGACCTCGTAATTTTTTTATGCCAATTTAAGCAAAAATTGGGCATTTCACTTTGAGCAAATTCGACAATTGCGAGAATTCCTTACCTCCTATATGAAAACCAACTTCGAATTCGAATTCAGCAGATTCGAATTATATGTACTAAAGACATGTTTTTTGACTCAATTGGTCACACCTACGAGACTCAAAAAATGAAAAATTCTGATTCTAATTCTGTTTTTACAAAAATTGATTATTTTTTGCGACGCCAATTTTACGATTATGCCACCTCTCCACATTCAATCAGGAAACCAATGACGGAATCAAGTTCAGAAGGGTCGAATTATATGGAAATGATACCAAACATACCACTACCCCATTATATGCAGAAATAAGGGCATTTTCACTCCTAAAACCTTCCCCTGCTCGCCCCCAAAGGAAAATTTTTCATGACCCCCTTCATCAAAATTTCCATTTCGTGTTCAATAAAACAAAAACACATTGCTTTTTTTGTGCTAACAGCTCAGACTACTTTCAAATTTTCAAGCTTCGAATTTTCGCTCGATTCTCAATCTATTTCGGTATAAAATTCACGTCAGGTTGAAATTCTGACACCGGGGATAAATTTCACCCACGATTTCCGGACTCTAACCGCGGTTGACGGAGCGTCTGTTGACACTTGGAAGAGCGTCTCGACGACGACGAACCGTATAAATAATCGTTATAATCGTATCGAAGGCGGCGTACGACGTTAATGAAATCATCGCAGCATGGCATATCAGGCGATAAACGAGTAAACGTTGTTAATTACATCATCGCCACCGTACCGCAGCGGCGCTATCTCGCTAAAATAAAAAAATCCCAAAGCCGGTATGGATGGTATTGAACCCTCGATTCCGACGTAACTTTCCGTTTCGCTAAAAGCGAACGTGCTTTATAAATCGATCTGTAGTAAGTCACGGTGCTGGTGCAGTACATTATGCTGAAAAACCGTTGCCAGGTAGACGAGCGTCTGCCACGTGAGGTGGTGGCGTCGTCGACGTCGTCATCGTCATCATCTTCATCATCGCTGAGGTAGTGGCGATGGTGCGAGGTACACAGTAATTTTTTTACGTGTCCTAATTCGATCGCAGCGAACGGTAGGTACGATGCCATAAGACACAAATTCGACTAAGTGCACGAAATGTAGGTGTATAGGACGTAGTCGTAGGTACCTGCCTAATGGACCGTGGTTTTGGCTCTTTGAATTATTAAGAGCCGACCGACGAGACTTTCTGGCTATACATTTACGACGAATAAGTTCATAAATGGGTTCCCGAAAGGTGACTTTGATCGAAAGGGTGTGGGAAAACTGAAGAAATGCGGCTAATGGATGAAAACAACATCGCGTGTGCGTGTTTTACTCCTACCTACTATACGCGGACGAGTTTTCAATTTTATATTAGCCAGGGTTTGAACTGCGACCAATATCAGAGGAAATTTCCACACACACGCACGTGTTTCTCGGTTTGTCGAATGAATTTCGCGCGAGGTGCAGCTTTCTGCAGTAGTTTGTGGCTTCGTTTACATAGGTGCTCGTTCGAAAGGTAATCGTACCTCGATTTCGTTTACGAGACGAATATATCGCAGAAAATCTTAGAACGAAAAATCTGCTATTGGGCGAATAATTTGGGAATGATTTATTCCGTCATCTGACGAAAAAAAAATCAAAAATAGAGATCAATTCTTCTGGTTGACAAAAAATTTGAAAAGTTCCATTATTATCAGGACCGTACGAACGATATTTTTTTGGTTTTGTTTCCTCAAGATTTTTATTCCGTTCCATGCACCGTAACCGAATTCTTCTAAAAAAAATAGACAATTTTCGAACTGGCATTTTTCATCAAAAAAGTGGGTAACCAAAAACTAACCAACCAACGCCAATTTTCATGATTTTTTACATGGATATTTCTCAAGGGGGGAGGGGTAGGAAAATTTTTGCGTCAAGTTTTGGCATCGCAAAATTTTGTTATCCTAAATGACTTTTTGAAATTTTAAAATTTTAGATTGTAAAAGTAATTCAAACACGAAAAAAATTGTAAAAATTTTCAAATTGAATGAAAACTGTTGTTGAGTCAAAAAATTCATAAAAATCAACGCAAATAGATAGGCATGGTAAAAATTGTCCAAAAATCGTAAAAATTGTTTGAAATGTGGTAAAACTATTAAAGATTGTCATAAAATTGATGAAAACATCGTAGAAATCGTCACAAAATCTTTGAAACTGTAGAAAATCTTGTAAAAATTGTAAAAATTTTCACAAACTGATTTGAAAGATGAAAAAAAAACGCCAAAATGGTAAAAATTCTCAAAATATCCATAAAAATCAGCGAAAATATTGTAAAAACGACCTAAAAACAATGAAAATCGTCAAAAAATTCATGAAAATTGTTGAAATTTTTTAGATGAATTATTTGAAATATTAGAAAAAATTATCAAAAAATGAAGAAAATTGTTGACAGTGTTGTTCCAATTATCGCAAATTCTACCGAAATTAGTAAAAAGTGAATATTGCAAAAACGATATAAAAATCATGAAATCCGTCGAAAGTTTAGTAAAAACTTCTAAAATTTTCATGATTTTTTACCACTTTTGAAGTATTTTTAATAATTTTTCCTAAGTTGCGAATATCGCAACGTTTTTTGCAAAATTTTAACCACTTTTACATAATTTCTCAAAGATTTTGAAGAATATTTTTACAATTTTTACGAGATTTTCGATAGCTTCTACTAATTTTTATGATAGTTGAAAATTTTTTTAATGGAATTTTCCACGATTTTCATGATCTTTTGACCATTTTTACATTATTTTGACCGATTTTTTCGAAAATCTTAACAATTTTTGTAATTTTGGACATTATTTTGTGATTTTTTGATTGCTTTCACATTTTTATATCACTTTAAAAATTCGAGAGGGCAAAAAATTCCAAAATTTCGGTTTTTAGTATTCTCCTCCTTCCATGGAGCCAAAATGATTGAAATTCATTTCTGTGTATAGCTCGAGCAAACAGGAATGACATTTCAAAAAAATAAATCACAATTCTGCTTCACCCCCCCCTCCCTTCCAATTAAATTTGAGACTTCGAAATGAAAAATTGTCCATTTCAATAAATTTTGGTTCATGCACTTGTCGAGAGCTTCTGGTCAAAAAAAAACTTCTTTTCTACCTGAACTGAGCTGAGTAAATAGTAATTTGGTCAAAAAAATTAGTTAAAAATGAATTAGAACTCCTTTCAAACAATTTTTTTATTAATTTCATTCATTCATCATTTCTACTCCTAGTTTTCTATCATTTTCAAAAAAATTAGCCTTGCATTAATATGAAAAAAATCACAGAAAATTTTTAAAAATTGATTTGGGATTCCTTCTGGATCTGGCCTCATTCGGTCTTCATTCTAATTCGGTTCCTTAATTCGAAGGATTCTGTTTTCAATTTCGGTTTCGGTTTCCGTTCCTATTTTTAAACGTCAACTTCACTGATATTAGCCAAAAATGATCAAGTTATTGAATATATTATTTTACAAGTAGGTGGATCACAAATCCAGTGTATCACTCGATTTCCTTTCAGAAAACATCACTACAGCGCAGAGAATCGTTCGTGAATGAGCCAGCAAAAAAAATGGTCTAAGGGATTGCATACAATTTTTTTGGTTTCAAAATGAAAAGTCAAAGTCGAGAAATAATTCAAAAGATGTAGGTACATATACAAATAGATTTGAGCGAATCGTTTCTGAACGATGAATCAATTGACTCTTCGCAGCAACGAAATCGTTCGCGAATGATTCGATTCAAATAGGGAATATTCTGACGTACGTTTCTGAAAATTTTTGAACAATCAAATAGACAAATGGAAAAATAAAAATAAATACCAAATTGAAACGAGTTCCAATTCTCCCCCCCCCCCTCCCACACTCGATTTTCAAACGTTTGTCCATTTCTGAAAAAATCTCAAAATGTGCTCGTTTCAAAAATTAATATTCGGGGGAAAAACTCTTTCAGCGAAAACGTATACAAAATTGAACAAATTTCGTTCCAACAGTTCCTTTAAAACGCTGGCTTTTTCAATCTTTTCAAATCCAAAACCACTTTCTGCGACCCCAATTCCAACCTTTTCTTTTACTCTCGACGCATTTCAAAACACCTCGCAGACCGCAAAGTCGTAACGAAAGCGAAACCCCACCACCATCTTTCATTCCTTCTTTTCACGTTCTTAAAGTTAAACCCTTTCAGCACAACTTGCAAAATAATTTCGCAGAAACGTTTAAAAAAGAAATACATTAAGATACCGGATTCGGCAATATTCCAAAATCTATACAATCCCATACAATTTTCTCCCTCTTCTCGTCCATTTCCATAATCGACACCCTATAGCAATAAACAAAAAACCAAAACCAGTATGCCAGTCCGAAATGAAATCCAGAATACGACGCAACTATTCGAAAAATTCCCATCATGTCGTACGAGTGTCACAGCATCTGCCTCGAAAAAAGTCGACAGCGAGAAAACATTCGAAAAAAAACCAGTTCAGTGGTATTATAAATCATTTATTTTACATACCACCGTCGTACGTATTATTCTAAAAATAGCCCCATAAATAGCTGATAATGTCTCGTTCTTCTGTACGTACATATGCATAGTACCTACATATACTTTCAGGGTCACCAAAAATCCGGTCATCGTCGTATATATTCGTGTAAAACGGACAGAAACCGAAAGATTGAGAAAGCTGGGTGGAAAAAATCCGCAGATGAGATACTTTTTCAAATAGCTAAACTCTACAATTTTCGCTTTGTTTTTTCTCTTCGGCTATCACATGCTCTGAATCGTCGTCCAATTGCATCAAACGTACACGTAATAAATTCCTCGCATCCAAAAAAAGGTACACGCATCATCCTACATACATAAATCCATCCTTATCTACACTGAAAACGGCGAAAAAAATACATAGCGTGATATCGAACGTCCTACGTATTTTATTAACGTTACAAATCGCTACGACCAATTTACCTCGATAACCTTTTACATTTATATTATGTACATATTGTATATCTTTATGATTTTTTCAATTATCTGATTTTTTTTTTAAACCACGTTACACTGAACATGGCTGATACGAGTGTTCTGCCATTTTTCCCTCGACCCATTACGCGATGATAAAAAATTCGATGAACGAAAGCGCTTATCTTTCTATTTTTTTTTTTCGATACGTACTCGAACAATTATCAGAAATTATACTAACAGGATACCGCTATGGAACGAACATAGTTCCCACCTTTTTTGCATACGAGTACCTATTCGTACGATTTACGTTCAAAATGTCGAGTTTTATCAACGTGTCGTTAGGTGGAAAATATACGGTAGTGGAAGCATGGCACTCGAAGTGAAAAAAAACAACCGATACTCGATCGTAAACCAATTTAAAGTGCGCTTATCGGGCATAGATACGAGTACGATCGCGGTTAGTTGACGTACGACGAGTCTCCGGCAGTAGCTACTTCGTCCAATGATACTCCACTTACGCCATGTAAGTACTTTCAACGTGATACACACGAATTGTCGCAATACTCGAGAAAAAAATACGCCATGTACGCGAAAAATAACCAACTCTTTGTGACACATGTCAAGAAAAAGTCATATACCGATATTCGATCGATTTTCTTTCATGAACTTCACCCCACCACCTTGAAATTTCAAAAACGATACGAGGTGTCCCAAAATTGACCTCGGTTTCGTATTCCTCGTCGTCGAAAACCTAGATTTCGATATACATGACGATTTTTTATCAAATTTCATCTCTAAACTAACCCCTCACCCCCCTAATCTATCCCTCATCCATCGTCGACGGTATTTCGAAGGTGAGGGGACAATCCTATCAGAAAAATGATCGCAATATCATGGCACATAGGACGATATTTCGTTATGTTTTCTGGTAGCTGTCTCTTTTTCATTTGCCCCCTTGCCCCTTCACCCTTTCAGCACTTACACAACGCCCCACATGACGAGCTTCAAAATGGACCTCTTTTTCGTATTCCTCGTCGTCGAAAACCTAGATTTCGATATACATGACCATTTTTTATCAAATTTCATCTCTAAACTAACCCCTCAACCCCCTAATCCACCCCTCATTCATCGTCAACGGTATTTCGAAGGTGAGAACAATCCTATCTGAAAAATGTTCGCGATGTCATGACACATAGGACGATATTTCGTCATGTTTTCTAGTAGCTGTCTCATCTATACTTGTCCCCTTGCCCCCTCCCCCTTTTATCCACTTACACTACGCCCTCAGACCAAATATTCAACCAATACCGCGAATGGCGTCATGTTTACGTGCCACGTTAGTCATAATCAGGTGTGTTAAATCTTGTTTGAAAACTCAAGACTGGTGCTTGAAAACACAAGTGCAATCGAGCTGTTAGGACAAACAATTCATAAGTAGGGGGAATGTGAACCTGATAAGATAAAAAATATTAATATAAAAGAGGTAAATGACAAGTATTAAGTAGTTCTTCGAGTAAATTTAATCTCGATCTCGAAATGGAATAGTTAAGCCAATCGTATTATGTCACAAAGAGAGCGTCTACATAAAAGGAAAGTTTTCAAGGTCAAGAGGCGATAACGCGAAGTGGAGGGGGGCCAAAAGTGCAATTCGATAAAATTTGATAAAAATCCGTCATGGGTGTCAAAATATAGGTTTTCAAGGACGCCGAATTCGAATTCGAGATCAATATTAATCTACGATCAAACGTAGTCGAGTTTTACGACATGTTTCTCTTCGATAAAAATAATTTCGAGTGGAACGAAATATCTACTGCCCTAATAAAGAGGATTATTTCCAAGATAAAAGGAATACAGTTTATCCGTCTTAATTGATTAAATAGCTGCAGATAAAAGGGCGATAAAAAGGGTGGCATGAGAGAGATAGGAATCTCAAACTGATGGAAATTCATCGAGCAGAATCAAAACAGAAATTATTCAAGATCGATGAACCTGATTTCGAGATTTATCTACATAACCCATAAATAGAAATATATCCAGATTAAGAAAAATGAATCGAAGAATCGGGAGTCAAACTCAAGAATATTCAAGTGCCCTGTCCTATTTTCCAAAATATGAACCAATTGGGCCAGTATGAGGCCAAAATGGGCTCAGTGGATAAGAAAATATCAGAAAATCGAAAACATTTCTCAACCTCATACAGAAATACAAATTTTTAACAGCTCTAATACGAGGAAAAGTTACTTTCAAGTTAAATTTCGGTCCAAACCCAACAATATTTCAATCACCATTCAAACGTTTCCACTAACTCCGATGTTTATTCCTCAAATCAACTTATCTTATCTCAAAACACCAAAAAATTATTAATTTTATCGTCGCGATAACCCTGCAATTAGTATATTTTTCGTTTCGGCAACAATTTCCGCAACGACCAGCTTAAAATGACGTCACAAATGCACATAAAGCGGAAAAATTCGCGAAATCGATAAAAATTCTATTCACACGTCCAAGAATCCATTTCCAAAAAGCGATAAATTCATTCGAATATAGATTACTTCAAGGCTATTCGTATTCATCGCCTCAAGGGGGAATTCGCACTCGATTAACCAGCTATCAACCCAAATTCGCAAACCGATAACCGCAAAAAGCGAGAAATTTTCAATCGCATAGAAATGTCTCCGTAAATCACTCGCATCAGCATTTCGAGATAATGTCAAGCCGAAAGATGATACCGCAAATCAAGCGCCTTTGCAGCTGCATCGCGTACACGCTAAAAATTCGACTACGCACATCGACCCTTCATTATGCCAATACTCGCGAGACGTGCCATTTCAGGCCCAATAGCTCGTAACACGTGCTGCAACGTAACATTTACCTTGGCTTACTTCAAGGTGAAGTTTTGCAGACATTTGCCACTTCTCTCGCCACAACGCCGCTAACGAGCACCAATCGATAAAATACCTATTGTTAACCTTTTTTTTTTTCGCCCAGCAACGCTTGCCCGCTTTCTTCTCAATTTCCAACGTCATTTGCAGACGGAAACTGAAATCAGTACTCGTATAGAAACCTTTTTCAACTATTCGAGCACCTGTGGACAATCATTCTCTCGAAGAAAAGAGAAAATTTACCACTCGAGACTTCGTAAAGCAAATAGGTAGGTCTATGTATTACCTACATACTAAAATACGTACATAAAAGATATGTAGTTGTAAGCACATTCCACGAAACTCGATAACGATTAAGCATATTATTCGTACGTAGTAATAGTAAGAAATTCATAAGTCGAGCGCAACTTAGCTCTCTTATCAGATTCTGCTATACAAACGATAATCTTGTACGTTATCTCGAATGGTACGATTTTACACGGGTAATTTTCAATAGTCGCTATTAAAATATTGTTTATTAAATACACAAGGTGATAAATTTTAATTCGTTTGTATAACGACGCCAAATCGTTCGAGACGAGACGAGTAGTTGGCGCTGATTACGTGTATACGTAATTTATGGCGTCTACCTCCAACCGAAGGTATCGCAATGGTCTTTTTTTGGCCGAATTCGAACACAAGACTACGCAGTGTGTTGAAAAAAATCTTCGAAAATTCACGAATTTTCGAATCAGACAGTAACGTAACGGAAACGAAATGATAACGTAACGAAAACATAACAATAACGCAACAAATATGAAACCATAACGTAACAGAAACGAAAATTGTATCATAAGTAAAACAGACAGTGTTGGAAAAGCAGAAACTGAAACTGAAACTGAAACTGAAACTGAAACTGAAACTGAAACCGAAAAAACTGAAACTGAAATGGAAAAACTGAAACTGAAACCGAAACGTGAAAACCGAAAACTGAAACTGAAATAATTTCAGTTTCAGTTTTTAATGTTTTTACCTCTTTTTTTAACGTGATAAACAGTCTAAAATCTAAAACTTTCATCCTAAATACCAGCTATGAAACATAATGATACGAAAAAATGCGAAATTCAATTAAAATTTTCAAAAAAAAAATGAAAAAATTCATTTTGTTTTCGACGTTTTCTGAAAAAAATGTGATTAACCTGCATAAAAACACTTCAAAAACTAGTTTTAAAAAACTGAAAACTGAAAACTGAAAACCGAAACTGAAACTGAAACTGAAATATTTCGGTTTTTCCAACCCTGTAAACAGATCAGTTTTGAAAATGAAAAAAAAAACCACTTTGACTGCAAAAATTTCTAAAACTAAGCCCCCTAGAAAAAAAACTAATAGGTCGTTGAAGAAAGAGAATTTCATGCTCAACAATTTTCATCCCTTGCATTTTTTTCGTAGCACCCTTAGTTTGGTCAGAAAATCTATGTTTATGGGAAATTTATGAAATCCATAATTTTAATAAAAATGAAACAGCTTTGACTGCAAACATTTCAAAAACTATGCTCACTTTGACTGCAAAAATCTCAAAAACCAAGCCTTCGCATTCAGGTTTTAAGGTTTTCTCCTTGGGCCCCACCCCCTTTTGGTGTAAATTGGATATGCATTGTATCATCTTGCAGAAAATCTTACGAGGAACATTTTTGGTTCTATACAATTTTTTCAAATTTCAATTTTCGGAATTATTTACAAAAAAATATGTTTTTTTCTTACGTTTTTCACGAATCGCCCCCTTTTAGGTCACCCTGTATTGCAATTAGGGAGCAATTTGTGATTTTGAATGAAATAACTTAATTTTCAACACCATTGGTATAAATAATATCTACAAATTGTTGAAAGGGAAGAAAGAGCCCCTAGGGGTGGGTTTTTTGGAGAAGGGGTAGTACAGTGTCCACTGCGGTAACATACTTAGACGCAGACAGAACGTCTAACCTTTTTTTTTCAAGTTCCGCGTATTCATAATCAGCATTCAGATTTTAAGTTTTTTCCCTTGGTCCCCACCTCCCCCCTCTTTTGTGTAAATTGGTCTTGCATGGTATCATCTGGTAGGAAATTTTACGAGGAACATTTTTGGTTCTATGCCATTTTTTAAAATTTCTAAAATTTTCGGAAATATTTACAAAAAATGTTTTTTTTACGTTTTTTTGGGTTCAGCCCCCTTTTGTGACCCCCTGTATTGTGGCAGGGACGCAACTAATGGCATAATCCTTTAGAGAATCGTATGGGGAACAATCTTTTAAGAAGCTATTTTTTTCAATTTGCTGATATTTTTCGAGTTATTTCATGAAAACTTACGGAATTTGCAATAAAGTCGAAATTTTTCTAATTTTGGCAATGAGGGCTGCAGCTTTAGGTGAAGTTTTCTGCAAAAGTAACGCTTGAAATGAAAAATTTATAAGAACTTTTATTGTCTGGAATTGAAAAATGAACAACTTTTGTTTGAAACTTTTTTCTGTACC
>FIZU01063838.1:0-13758 GCA_900064475.1 Pseudococcus longispinus
TTTTTTGGACTTGGAAAAATTTTCAGATTTCCATTGACTTTTTGAACTTGGAAAAGGGCATAGGAGGATAAGAATGACGAATCGACCCCGGAACCCGATTGGGAGAATATTTTAGATTTCCACTGACTTTTAGACATTTTGTCAGACTTTTTTGCACTTGGAAAAATTTTCAGATTTCCATTGGAGTTGACATATTTTGTCCGATTTTTTGAACTTGGAAAATTTTTTAGATTTCCGTTGACTTTCAGACATTATGTCAGATTTTTTTGGACTTAGAAACATTTTTAGATTTCTATTGACTTTGACATATTTTGTCAGACTTTTTTGGACTTGAAAATTTTTTAGATTTTCATTCACTTTTTGAAAGTGACATTTAGACATTTTGTCAGATTTAACTTTCATACATTTTCATTGACTTTTATATAGTTTTCGAACTAGAAAAATTTTAGAGATAATGCTGACATTTAGACATTTTGTCAGACTATTTTGCTCTTAAAAAAATTTTTAATCAGCAAAAGCATATCCTATGTTTTATAGTTTCATGGGTAGTATGGAAATGACGGGGACTTTTTTTGAGTAGGTATCTTTAAATCACAGATCCTTCAAATTTTAGGATCTGATCTTTGGATCTTTAGATCCAATCTTTTGTGTTGGATTTGATCTGGATCTAAAAAAAATCACTCAAGTGATCTGGATCTAAATTTTTTCCGAGTGAATTTGCACATTACTGGAGTAGAAGACATCCTATTTATTAAACTTTTTTGATTTACAATAAAATACAATCTACTTTGGGATTATGAGGGGTACAGAAAAAATTAATTTTGGGGAAACTTGAATTTTTCTACGATCAACGAATAAAACAGTGTTTTAAACTTTTTGCACGAAAATTGGACCTGTGGATTAAAATCCCTATACTATTGACGACAAACTACTGACTGTTATGAATAATAGGTATATATATATCACACAACTGTTTCGAACTGAAATTTGAAATTTACTTAATGCGTCAGTTCATCACTTGAACCGTTCTCGTAAAAAAAAAAAACATGCCTACACAAAATAATGTGTTTGTTCAGTTGCAATACTCACGAATAATGAGTTTCGTCTAACATTTGACGAAAATTTTCTTCAACAAAGCCTACGACGAAAACCAAGTAAAATCATTTTCAAGTATAGCAAACGAAGTGTAAACGTTTTCTCGAATAACATTCAATACGATGAATATTTTTCTGATACATACAGTGAGCTTATTTCTAATTTTTATTTTAGCTTCACCTGCGAGTACGACCACATCTCAACCCAGCCCAACTGGAAGTCCAGACAACAAGCGTCTAAAAACCTCCAGTAGTAATAAAAAAGCTCAAAACAAAGATCCAAATTCAAAAGACGAAGAAAAACCTAAAATAACCGAAATTCCACAAAAAGTTCTAGACTTTTTCAACGAAGCGGAATTTTCAACTGAAGCTCGATTAGACTCCCCAGATTCGTACGTACAATCGAACGCCGATCCATTCAAAAAATTATTCTTCGGTAAGTCAATATAGCTCGTACCTCTCTTCTTCGAAATTCGACCATGTTAAATAGTAAATCCATTTTAAACAAAAACTCCACCATTTGTTTCGAAACGTTTCCCACAAAAAGGTCAAAAACCGTAGGTTTTTTTGTACTCAAAATGTACCCGAGACACACACGTAAAAAAAATATGAAAAGGAAAGAAAGAGCACAATCCAGCACATGTATTTGTTGTTGTACTTTCATTAGAACTACAACACAACAAATATTTTTTCAACCAACCCAAATGTATACCTGACTCGGTCGTATACCAGACGAACTGCGGTCTGTGACAAGATTAAATACCATGTGCTTGGTGCTTCACGAATTCGTAATACTGTAGAGACTAGGGGAGTGTTTGGATGATGATAAAACGTTCGCGATTGATAAAACAACCTTAGTTTCATGTGTGCCTTGGTGTTTACACGATGAATTAAAATTCTCTGCAGGATTAGTTCGACTACATAGGCTGGCTCCTATTGCTATTTTTCTCCCTTTCCTTCTTTTTTTTCATCATTGATAAGAAAAACAGAATAGCAAACAGTACTATCATCGATGTAGGTAGGTACGAGTACACACAAACGACATAAATGAAAATAGTAAAATCTTCACACATTTTAGCTACATTTCTGATAAACTTGTCACGAACTCGAGTAAACATTCAATAAAGTACATATTCCATTCACAATTACCACTTTTCCTGAATTTAAAACGAAATTCGATAATTTACCTTCAGTAAAGCAATCACGATCCTTGTCTTCCCTGTCACATTTTGTATGGCGATTGTGCTCAGGGTGGTCGTTTGAGGGGTATTTCGTTCGTTTTCGGACATCGTGTTTTTTCAAAATCGACTACTTTTTAGGCAGGTATCTCCGGCAAACGCAGCTTCAAAAATCGCACATATTCGTTGAAAAACAACACATCGATTCGGCAATTTCGAATGAACATCATCACACAAAAAACCGCGCGCAAGATGAAACTAATTTTAATTCGATGGGTTTACATCGACACTGACATATCGATAGAACTTTTACTCGCACCGTAGCCCGCACTTAAATGACGATTTAAAAAGGGTCGAAACATCAAAAAATAATTACTTCGCATCAGTAGGTCTTCGGCGGCGAACGGACCGATGGTATAAACACAATATCATTTTATCGGAGCCGGCGGGAAAGTGAATTTGAGAAATGTTTTATTTACATCCGAGATCACGCGGACGCCGACGAAACGCCAGCCAACACACGATTCGCCGGTTCAACAGTGTTGCCTGGTGAGACTAAATGGGAATGTAACGAGTCGTAAGTGTTACCACGGTCAAGGTTTAATTTCCGACTGATATTTGAATGAAGGTATGAAGACGGATGTAGTGCCTAGGTTTTATATTGAAGGGGCTTAAAACATAGGAGAATTGAAAGAGGAGAAAAAATCAACATTTGAAAAACAAAAGCATTTCGACATGGTCATTTTTTTGTCTGAAATTAGAATCGAAGGGGATAAAAGGGTCGTGGAGAAGAAAATTTTTTTAAAGAAATAATAATACCTGTAATTACAAATTTGACGTGATTTCTGTTTCAAAATTTGATTGAGAAAATTTTCTACTTAAATAATTTCCATTTCAGCATTTTTTTTCCATTCTAACTTCACAATGCGGTCTCATTCTCAAATAAAATTATACTAAAACCACTCGATCGTCGTCGATCGACGATGTTTCGTTTATCTAATTCATCTACCATACTTATTACAGAATTGACGATGTTTCGAACCTGTACCAAGTCCACATACTTTTATGAAAAATTGGAGGGGAGATTTGAAAAAAGTTGTGAGTGACGTCAAAAAAATCCAGAAAGAAAAGTTGTCAAAATTTTCTCCATTTTTTGGCACTTTGGAATTTCCAAAAAATCAACCAAATTTTTTTTTTGAGGGGGGCATAGCTGAATTTTATTTTGAAATTTTGTAATACCTTGAGGTATAACATATTTTTTTCGAGACTCAAAAACTATGGCAACATTTTTAAAAAAGGGTACCCTCCATTAAGAGGGCGAAATGCCACTGTCCTCAGATTTTAAAAATTTTTAGTATAGTGTTGGGGTTTGAATATGATTTCTTATTGAAAATTTCATAGGGAACAACTTTTGTTCTATACATTTTTCGCATTGGACCAATCGTTTTGAAAAAAAAAATGCAAAAAACTGGTATTTTTGAGTTTTTGAGCATGGCCCACCACTCGAATGAACACCAAATTAATTCTACAAGAAAGTACACAATGAGACGCGTATTTTGGGGGGAAAAATTTTCCGCACCCCCTACAGTCCGGAGCTATCGCGATTTCAAGTATTCTTTTGCGCACTGCGCGCTCGCCATCTATGCGGCAGAAAATTCCAAAAAAAATTCAGGCGAAAAGCCCCCTCCTTCCTTCATACATTTTTACTTGTTTCAAAATTTTCCCTCAAATACCCGTTAATTGAGAATTTTTTACCTGAAAATCACATTTTTTCGACCTCCTGGCAAAGGGGGCGGGGAACAAAAAAAATTTTTCCACGAAAAATGCTTTTTAGGGTTCTTCAACACTATACTAAAATTTTTCCAAAACCAGAGGACAGGGACATTTCGCCCTCTCAATGGAGGGTACCCATTTCAACCAGTGTACCCACATAATACTCGCAATCTGTGAAAATTTTAGAATTTTTCACCCACCCTTTCCAAAGATATTGATTGAAGTTTTGATATTTAGCGGTCAGATGTAGGTTCTGAGAAATCTTGATCCTACAACCTATAAGATGTAAGTTCTCAAAATTCTTGATCCTACAACAAATCAGATGTACGTTTTCAAAATTCTTGATCCTACAACCTATAAGATATAGGTTCTCAAAACTCTTGATCTTGCAACCTATAAGATGCGGGTTCTCAAAATTCTTGATCTTACAACCAATCAGATGTAGATTCTCGAAATTCATAATCCTTCAACCAATCGGAGATAGGTTCTCATAATTCTTGATTCTACAACTTATAAGACGTTGGTTCTGAGAAATCTATATCGTACAACCAATCAGATATAGGTTTTCAAAATTCTTGATTCTATAACCTATAAGATGTAGATTCGGAAAAATCTTGATGCTACAACCTATAAGATGTAGGTTCTCAAAATGCTTGAGGGAGTCAGAAATTTCGGCTTTGAGTTTTTACATCAGAGGTAACATTTAGGACCAACTTTGCGGCATCAATTCTAAAAATACCTTTCAACTATTGAATTAGGCAACTTTTTTTACATTAGCGAGAAGAGAGTAGATCCGTCATAAGGTGATTTCATACAGAAAGTAAGTATAGTTACCAAAACTCGAATCTGTTTTCGAATTTTTTAACCAATTCTTAAATCCATTCAACAACGTAATGCTTCGTTTAATGGGCTAATTGACCTCATAATTCGAATTAAGGAGGGGAAAACGTACACGAAACACCTCAAAAGCGTTATCTTGTTGTAACATAAATATTAGGTAAGTATAATAAAAATTACCTCATCATTCCAATCAGCACCTTTGTCATCATTTCTACATTCTATTTGAAGCATATCAGTGCCACACTTCGAGTCTTTTTTCGCTCCATCCGAATTTTGGGAGGGCAGTATTTCCAAAAACTGAAGTAGCATTTTCGGATCTTTTTCGTCGTCGTCTGTTCCATGATAAAAAGTTTGAATAGTTTCACTGCACCCTTGAGGAGAAAATTTGATGCTTCTTGTTCCGGTTACTTTGTGCACTATTTTAGTACATATTTCCTGAAAAAATTCAAAATTTGAAAATCTTTGAATTAAATATTTTTCCGATTAAAATTACAGATTTCCAAAAAACAACACCATTCATGATCGGACGAGAAAAATTCAAAGATATAGGCACAATGTATTTTCAAGCCAGCAATTTGATTGTGAAAACTTTAAACTTTGAAGACCTTATGGATCCCGAGAGTAAACATAAGCTGAACGAATATATGCGTACGAAAATCATATCGGAAGATAATTTTAAACGTTATAATTACTACGACTGGTGGTTTTCTTCTACGGGAGATCAAAAAAAATTATTCTCAGCTTGTCCTCAGAAAAAAGATTCAAGTATTAAATTTCCAGCCGGTAAAATAATAAGAACGATAACCGACGAACAATTAGCGAAACCATTGGTAGAAGAAAAGGGCAAATTTTCTTCCGATGAAGATAAGAATACCAAATCACCAAGCCGTTCGAATTCAAAAAAGCACACTTCCAGTGATACAGAAATGGAAGATGGACTTCCACCATTAAGTCCAGCATCTTCAAATGAATCTGGCAAATTGGACCAATCCCCGAAGCTCTCAACTGACATTGCGATTGAAGCAGAGCTTGAACCATTAATTCTAAGAGCTGCAGATGAACCTGGCACGTCGAACCAATCTCCGAAGCGCTCAACTGACATACCAATGGAAACAGAACGTTCACCATTAATTCCAATAGCTGCTGATGGATCTCCCCAATCAAACCTCTCATCAAGGCGGTCAAGTGGCATCGAAATGGAAACAGAACTTCCACCGTCAAGTCCAACAGCTACAAACCAATCTCCTAAGTCGAACCCATCTCCAACTAGATCGACATCTTCGTTGAGTGAAAAATTGAGGAAGCAAAAGTCCAAGGTATTGAATGCCGCGCCTCTACGTGCAATCACCAATGTAACCGCGCAACTTACAAATTGGCAATCTTCAGCAGAAATAAATGATGACGGAAATCCCACAATAAAGATAAAGAACACGTTCAAAGGTAGAATTCTAAAAGTTGTAAAGGATATCAATCAAGATGCATACATGGCGTCAGATAAGCCCTGCGAATATGAACTCAAACCTTCTTTTGTAAAAGAGGAACTTTATCAGAATATTGATGCTTATTATGCCGGATACTTGGTAAATTTCATTTTTTACTGTGATCGATGATTTAGGATGGAAAATTATATAAAAATGCTACATCTTATTTTATTCTAGGTAGACTTTGGAAGAACAGTAAAGGCGTTGTATGCCCATCTCATACCAGTTTCTAAAGTAAGTAGATACCTCATACCTGATTCGTTTTCGAAGGAATGGAAATACGAACGTTGTTTGAAGTGCATACTTATTGCTTATGTGCTAAGTTGAGTTGTGGTTCAAAACTTTTTGAAGTGGAAAGTGAAATGATGTCTAATAATAACCCAGTTTGGAGAAAAAAAACACAATTTTTCACTTAATTGTATTTTTCGGAACACTAATAGTCTAGGAGCCACACCTGGTGAAAAATGGCCGAGAGGGTTGAAATCTGGGACTGGTCCTAAAAGTTACTAATACATAACCCCTTCCTCAAAAACACCAGTCTGCCGATTCGCCATTGTGGCTCGTTGCTGCTATCATGAAAACTTGAGAAAATCTTTATTTCGGAAGCTGGCAAAACTGCAATGAAAAGTTTTCAATTTCTGAGGTACCGGGCAAGTGGTACTACCCAAAAATCGCAAAAACCTCGTTTTTTTCAAAAGTGACCCTATTTTGAGCCCTCCTTCAAAATTCTTTATGGTACATCTCCAACTCAGAATGAACCAGCAACCAGTCCCTCGGATTTGGTCAAAATCCGAGGTTGTGTTTCTTCTTCACTCCACCCTACTATACTCTTTCCATGTGCAAATTTCAATAAACCTATTCTATTAGAGCAGAAATTTTTCTACACTTGATTTGTGCAGTTGAATAAGTAAAAAATTTTATTCTCACGGTTTCAAAATTACAATTAAATAAACACCTAAATGTACGGGTTTGTCTGTATCATCCGATCCAAAATTCTGCAGTTTTGCACTGGATTGCAGAAATTACATCCAAACTGGTGCAAAATTTCTCCAAAACGGGGTATACTAATTGGTGGCTAAAATCGTGAATGTAAAATTAATGGTTGTTCTATATTCGTGTTTTTTTTTGCTCATCCTCATATTACAGCAATTCGTATTTTTTCCAAATAACAAAAATACCCGTTGTAAAATTTTAGAACACGATGTGGTTTCACATAGCACACTTAATGGCGGATAAAAAAACAAAAGACACGTTTTCCGTATTCAGTTACACGACATTTCATGATTCCGTTGTCAAGATGAAAAATATACCAATATATACTGATTACACCGTAAATGAAAATAGTCATGCGGATGTTGATTACTACAAACGAATGTATGGCCTCGTAAGTGTGAACTTCTCATTCGATTACAAAAAACGACATTTACTGCATGAAGATAACTAATGGCATCATAAATACCATCATCTTTATTCAAATATCAATTTGCAGGATAATCAAGAAAAAGTTTTTAAAACGTTTGAAAATTATCAAAAATACTTCGATCCAAGCAGATCATTGATATTGGTGCCACAAGAGTTGATGGATCAAAAATCAGTACCATTGCTGACCCACAAACTTGTCGCCATGGATTACATGAACATCGCTCCCATGTACAAAATAATCAAAGATACAACTTGGAGTAAGATGGAAAATGTCATATTGAAGTTGCCAGTGAGTATTAGTATGATCCCATGAAACCATTTAGGACTGCCTTTACAGCTAATCCGAATTAGTACGAAGTGAGTTGTGATTCTTCAAGATTAAAATATTTAAACCAATAAAAATGTTTCAGATGGTAACGGATTCGACAGCAATGATATTCATAACTGGCACTTACGGCTCATTGAAAATCAACAATTCTCGTGAAGAGTTGTACTTGGATAACAAGGGAGAAATAGGTGGAACAAAAAGATTGAAAGTTCCATACGCTTTCTACAAAGTAGTACATGCTGAATACCAGTCACCAAAACTTGACCAATTCCTTCCAGTCTATAGAAAATTTTTCCTCAGCATAGTCATCGTAACTCATAACGATCCGTTTGAAACAAACCCAAAGAAAATTTGCGATAAACCGGTTGTGTGTTCAAGTATAGGTTGGACAAAAGTTGAACAGAAGAATCCGGAGCTTGGTTTCTCCTATTGTTGCGAATTCACCAAGAAATTCGCCGAAAAGTTGGATATAATACCGATGTATGCAGGAATCAGGACAGACGCATTACTAGATTTAAGATTACTGTGGTACGTTGAGACCAACGAATCAACATCTCCCTTGGAAAGAGACGAATTCCCTCTTATCAAAGAGAAAAAACCTATATACGAAATTGAAAATACCGAAACGGTTGCTACATAACTCAAAGAAAATTGCTCCTCTTCGGGTTATTTTTATCAACTTGGCAGAATATAAATTCTTATTAAATACCTTTGATATTTGTTTCGGTTCTATTGTATATCCGTCGTAATTTGTGCGAGCAATTTCTTCCAAACAAAATGAAGGCGATGCTCGAGATGAAGCGGTTTCCGTACATTCCGAAGCTGTTACAAAATCATCATCCGATCTATTACCTTCTGTATAGTTTACTTGATCCCAGTTTTTCAGATTTGACTAAAAATAAAAAATGTTTTCAAAATTATATGTTCTTATTTTTGAATTATTTAGGGGGAAAAACTCGGCCATTTGGGTCTCGCCAGGGAGGTTCAGCGCCAGGGGGCTCCGCCTTTCTGAAACCCCCTGATTATGATTTTATTTGTTCTGTTCTGGTTTTTGTTCAATTAATTTCAAGGTGATTCGTTCTGTTATCGTATTGGTTCATTGAGCAAAAAAATGTTCTGTTCATTACTCGATTGATTTGTTCTGTTCTGTTCTGTTCAACCAACCCTGGCATATCCTATGCTAATGTTATTAAAAAAATACTAACAGTAGCCGAATTCAACACTTCTGATAATCTCTTCAACGTATTCGATCCCATATCGACTATTCTTCAATATCAAACATCGAACTCGACCTGCAACAAAAAAATATAAAATCAATTCCAAGCTGAGAAAAAAAATGTCCTCGATCTTACACAGGGACAAAATAGGTAGATAGACTTGGCAAATCATTCAGTTAGTTCAGACAATTACCAGATACAATAAAACACGTAAAACCAATTTCTTGGCATAACTTATTTAATAAGACAACGCCACCTGGTATTTGGCCCATATCCAGGGTCCATCACTTAAACGATAAAAATAAAGATTTTATGTATCTACGCTTTATTAAACAAATTGAAATATTCATAATGCGGAAAGAGCGATTTAGGTGATGAACTGGAGCTCTTATACCTTTGATCAATTGTTCGACTGAAGTGGGTTTTAGAAGTTTTGGATTAATATATTTCATTTTGAGGAAAAATTTCAAGAGACAAACATTGATTAAATTTTGACATTCGGATTCGAACGAGGAAATGTATTTTACTTCTCCATCACCTCTCAAAAGATTAATTATTGTGTACGCACAAAACTATAAAGACATTTTTCGCCGACGTGAATATGAAAATAGCAGATGTTGGAATATTTCAAGTTTACGTACCATTTACCTTACGAGTTTAATGACACGTCTTTCGGTCAATGAACACGTTTTTACCTATGTGAGTTCTAAAACAATCTACGTGTCTCAAAATTAAATCATTTCTTGAAAAAAAAAAAACACACAAAGGAAAAGAATACCCCCACTGAGCATTTTTTCGGAAATAAAATTCGAACAACTCCCATTCACGTTTCTCAATATCAAATTTAAAAACTAAAACTCAACATGTCAAATCCTATCATAAATTTTGAAAAATTCTAACACAATTTTTTCAACCCACCACCATCAAATTTGGACGGTTCCATCATTACAAATAAGCCTGTGGGCTTAAGTAGCCGGTGAATCGACACCACCTTAGTGCCAAGTCGAAAATAACCACAGACAGAACACAGATAATTATTTGAAAAAGCACTGGAGCACACAAGAAAACGAAAAATATACGCACCGAACAGGTAGGCACAATTAGTGGAAACGTCATAATTCGCAGCATGCTTTAGCCAACTTCACTTATCTGTTCCTGGAATACTCGTTCATTAGGTACACGTATAATTTGGTTATTTTCAAAACAAATTCACGTACTGATTGCTCTTAATCGTATTTACCGGTGCAGCGGTTACTTAAATGCACTTGGTAAATGAGCGCATAATTACGTAATATTTCTTGCTGCAAATTAACGAGATATCATTCGCACTTCGTGTAAGACGCAAAACTTTCCGGTAACACACTCGAGACTAAACTAACTGCCTGCCAACAGACGACAATTTCGTAACTGCCAAACTTATTATTTACAAAATTGCCGTTAATATTTCACATGTGCTTTGTATTATGGTAATCTGCGTAACAGTCTTCCTTTGATAGAAGAATTCATGAAATGAACGATAAAATTGTGGCATTCGCAGCTTGATATAAAAATTTAAGTATTCGAGGTTAGATTGAGATGCCCTTGCCCCATCTCATCGTCTTTTGAATGTATCACTATAAAAATGTTGAACAAATATGTTACCTATTAGCATAGGATATGCTTTTGCTATGGGTAGGTGTTGGTGTCCCTGTCACGCACAGCTTTTTGTTCGATTTTAAACGCTTAAAATTTATTGCCTCAATAATGATAAGAAAGGTTTGGTCATGTACGACCTATTGTTCGACGCCTTTTCCCTTTTTTTACCCATTTTTAGGGCTAAAATTAATTATACATACACCTATCTCGTTAATTATTCTGTACATTTCAGCCAAAACTTCATTGGATCTCCGCCTTTACGAATTATACATCCCTTGAAAATTTGAAACAAATCTGTCCTGCCATTTATGAGTTAACCTCGATAAATCATTTTTCCAAATATCAAAACTGAAACCAATAGTGTGCTACGCACACTAAAAAAAATTACGCGATTACCTATTTTGCAAGTCACGAATAAAACACAAAATTTTCAATTTTCAAGATTTTAATACTTGAATTTTTATCCAATTTTAAAATCTCATGTGAGGAATTTTCAATTCACCTGCTTCCCTCCAAAAAAACAACCACCCCATAAAAACCATTCGTTAATATTTATTTCATTAAAAAAAAAATACGAAATAACGAAAACATCTTAAACAAAGCTTCAACAAAAACAATCATCGTAAATACTCAAAAATCAGAAAACACCGGTTATAGCTTGTTTCATAATTCTTTCGTGATAGCACAAGCTATCTCTAACAGAAGCTTGACTTTCACCGGCTATCTTCACCCCCAAGGGAACTTGCTGCTTGGCATCTTCCATTTTCAATTGCCTCAAATTACCCTCTTCGCTGGAATAATACTTATGAGTAATGAGATTACATTTCGGATTGAAAGGCTGAGATAAGAAGATCAAATTTTCCAAAGGCTTCAGAACAGTTTCAATATCATTTTCATTTCCTCCTCCATTCAGCATTGCTGGTATGGGTTTACTCTCAGAGCAACACTGTATTGGAATTGGTTTCTTGGCACATTCTCGATAATTTTTAATAATGGAACGCTAAAAATTATACTTCTGAACATGAAGAGGTCAATTTAAAATTATCTATTTAAGACTTCAAATGTGCAGTATACTTACATCCTCATTGATCTGTTTCAAGTTACCACTAAGTTTAGGTTTTTGACCAGCATCGAGTTCGTTTTCAGACGAATTCGAAGGGTCAACTTCCCACCAGGGTGAAGTAGCTTCACCTTCTGAAGCTGTATGGAATGACGAAGCCCTGGATGGAGGAGTACCAGTACATTCGGAAGCAGTGATAAAATCATCGTCAGACTTATTGCTTCCTTCTGGCGATGCTTTTGAGGTTGATTTTGGTGCAGTTGAGGTACTCCATTCGTGCTGTGGATTCTGTGTACGGTTTGCGTTGTTACCCTCTAAGAGTTTTTTAATGCTGTCCGACTCCATTGCGTACTTGAATCCGCACAGAGTCGTGTCCAATTGTTCGACTAAAATACTGACTTCGGAAAGTTTCTCACTTATGGCTGCGATAGCCACGTCGTTATTATCATTTATTTCTTCGAACCTGCAACGAAACAAAATTAGGTATTGAAAGATATGTTCGTATGTACTTTAAAGTCATGCTGTAATAAATCTATAAGTTAATTTTACCCTTCGGGAGAACATAACGGTTCTCTTAATCGATCCTTTAATAATCTACCCAATCGTATCATTCTTCCTACTTCCAGTAATACGTTTTCTCTGTCAGCCAAGGTTTTCTTAAGTTGAGTTTTCTTTTTGGTAGGATCCTCTTCCGACACAGCCGATATGAAATTATCCGTTAATTCTTTCAATTGATGGCAATGCTGCGCAATCGAGATAACCCCATTTCAAAAACCATATTGTATAATTGATACGTATTTGAATCCACCTTCTTACTTGGTCGACGTTACGATGGAAGACAGCGGATACTCGTAATCTGGTAAGTTGTTCTTGGCTCACGTCGTATAATCTCTTCCAGCTATTCCACACCTCTTGAGTTAGAAGGGCGTTTGGTTCTTCGATCAGTTTACAAGATTGTCTTAAAACTAGAGCTGCGTTCAATAACTGACAGCCGAATTCGAACGTTCCCTGTAGATGATGAATATGTTTTTAATTTCTGTTTTGTTTTAGAAAGTGGGTTAGGCAAAGCCAGAATTTTTCAGTGAAAAATCACTTGCAAATACTGATTTCAAGTGAAATTGCACTTCTCTGATAATTTTTCAGCATTGCTCACTTGAAATCACTGATATCAAGTGATAATTCAGCAATTGTTATCACTGATTTCAAGTGAAATTGCATTTTTCAGAATTTCTCGTGATATCATCGATGAAGATTTCACGAGTGCAAACATGACGATTGCCTAGGATCAAAAAGTACGTACTTTGGCTGTTTCCTGAAAACACTGTTGCTCTTCTTTTTGAATCTGAATTTCGTAAACGCCGCATCCAATGTGAGAATGTGATTTTAGCATCACCCTGTATAGTTCATTCAACCATTCAATAGCCTGAAAGAAATTTCAACACTTTAATCAAGTCGATAGTGATGAAAAAGGATGAAGATTATGATTTTCTTTAAACTTTGAAATTAGAATCATCGCTTCAAATCTGAATCAGTGAATTCCGGAACAATTTTGACTAATTGCAATCAAATCAATGTATTTTCACCAATAGTATATTACAATACAAGGGTGGGAAGGGAACTATTACGTGTCGAGCGCGTGAGCAAAGGTACACCGCGAGACACGTAAGTTCCCCCACCCTTGCATTGTAAGATAGTTTTTATCATAAATGCTATGAAAATAAGATGTAAAT
>FIZU01063845.1:0-17361 GCA_900064475.1 Pseudococcus longispinus
ATTTCCTAAATTACTTCTTTCTCAAGTTATTTTGAAAAAATGAAAAAAATTGATAAGAAAGGGACAAACCGAACGGCAAAAAGTATGCAATCCGCACAAGCGTAAAAGCCCTATTCATTCAAAATCTCTCATATCAAGCCTTCTAATCTCAAAGATCCTCCCTCAAGTTTCTTCTCTCCATTCTTGAAACTCTATTCAACGACTCTATCCACATAAATAATCTTTTGTTCTTCTTCGGCAATATCAAACATCATCCCTCATTTAATTTCCGCACTAGATTCCGTCAAGTAGCCGAAGGCAGAGGTACCAACTTTTTTCGTCAATTTTTCCTGTAAATAAATATTCAATCGTACCAATTCGTAATTGATTAATTCAATTGTACGTTTAATTCGCGTTATCACTTCATTTCTATGCCACGCGAGACTCATCTTTCCTCTCTTTGCTTCCACCATCGCGTATCCGATACTCCATTATTCATAAATTGACAACTCGAAAAGTGTAGGCAGTAGTACTCGGAAGTCCAAAAATAAAAAAATCTGCCAGCAGGCTCATCCCTTCCCCGCCCTCCGGCCAGCATCGAGATAAATCTCGAAATCAATGCACTCGACGAATCTATGTTTACTCGTATGCAACGAATTGACCTCTTTTGAAAAATACTACAAACGACGATTTCCGCACCGCGCCGATGTAGACCAAATCAGCGTCTCGACACTGGACCATTAACGATCTTTTCCTGTTGCTTCTCCCTTTCTCTCTTTCAATACTCTGTCAGCCGGTTAGAAGGAAAAAAATCTCAACCCGAATCCACTCAATTTTTCGAGTCCACTTGTACTCGTGTCAAATACCTCTCAACACTCGGGCACGTTTCAAGGTCGCAATTACTAGCTAGAATACGTATCTTACTATACATTTGAAAAATTTCTTTTCAGATGATTTTGCACGGGTATTGTTTGACCTCTCTATCTACCTATCCCACCTCCCACATATCGCGATTTAAAATTCGCAAGTCGCAATCTAGCTACATCTCGCAGCCAGTCCAAACGGCGAAACACCCCCAAAGCGTCGCGCGCGCTGCCGCCAAAATTTTCGCCGCCGAGCGCACGCCGTGTACCAGAGAGAGAAAAAACAAAAACGCGGGAAAAGCCCGAAGGTCGCGTGTTGTCTTCGTGTACCGACGACACCGAAACGCGTTATCACAATTTTTTCTCGCAATCGCCACCAGTGCCAGTCGTTTCGTGAGCAGCCTACCGGTTACGAGCGCCTCGTAATCGTATTTTAACCGTATCATTTTCCTCTCTTCGTCTCTATCCGAGTATAATTTTTTGGTGTACCACGTGCGTGTGCGATAGTTGTTCAGGTTTATTATTAAATTATTTTTCTCACCTGTTTTCGAGTACACGATTTTGATAAAAAAAAAATCGACGGTGCGTGCAGTGCGCGATTTTTGTTCCTTACCCGATTGTTCGATTAAAAATAAACGAGATAATTTAAATCGATAGTAAACAAATTGGGTAATTTTTCTCTCGTCGTTCGTTTTATGAAAATGCGTTGAAAATTATAATCCTGTGTAAAATCGCCTATATCGAAGAATATCTCGAAAATTAATATCCGATAAAAATATCGCGAGTTCAGTGTGTGTTTAGTGCGCCGTTTTAAAATATGATTATATTATACGCGTAACATAAACACGACGTAAGTAAACAAAATAAAACCTGCTTAGCCACATTTCGTGTTCCTTCCTACCAAATTTCAGCTTCGTAAGGTTCAAATTCTCCAACGAATGGCGGAAAAAATTCTCACTGTGATTCCACACGAATACATATCTTTGCACACAAACAGACGTGTACACGTGACTACGAATAAATTCTCGTATCTGTTCGCATCGTCTGTGCTCAGTGATGCTACGAGCAGCCGCAGCCATCACGCCAGACCGTACGAAATTCGCAATTTTTTGTTCA
Organism: Pseudococcus longispinus; assembly: GCA_900064475.1. Taxonomy (NCBI): domain Eukaryota; kingdom Metazoa; phylum Arthropoda; class Insecta; order Hemiptera; family Pseudococcidae; genus Pseudococcus; species Pseudococcus longispinus. The sequence goes on from FIZU01063845.1 coordinate 1,959, forward strand.
AACTTTCCACCGACGAGAGGCCAAGTCGACGTGAAAAAATTATAATTTAATGCAGTCGCGGTGCACAGAAATTAGCGACCGTCGATAATGCGCCGTCGGCAGTGTTCTCAACGCGATGAATTTCAAAAATCGTTAAATTTTAATGAAACGAAGGTTCCGTTGAAAAAATTAGCGGATTTTGAAAACGATTTGAAAAAATGGAAGTAGCTCAAAATTTAGAAAAAATTGTCCAAATTCGATACGAATTTCGAATTTTGGGAGAAAAAGTGTCGAAATTTAGAATTGTTCAAACATTAGCTCATTTTGAAAACGATTCAAAGAAACATTAATCTACGAAATGGTTCGAAAATTGGGGAAAAAATCGCCCAAATTCAATAAAAATTTGAAAATATGAGAGAAAAGTTGTCAGAAGTTGGGTAAATTTTTTTCAAAAAATTATCTATTTTTAGATCAAATAGATCAAAATTTGAAAAATCCGCCCAAATAAAAATTTTAAATTCTGGGAGAAAAAGTGTCAAAATTGAGGAATGATCAAAAATTAGCCCATTTTGAAAATGATAAAACGATTCCAAAAAAATCATTCATCATCTACAAAACTAGATCAAAATTCAGAAAAAATCGCCCAAATTTAATAAAAATTTCAAACTTTGCGAGGAAAAAAGTCAAAATTGAAGAATGATCAAAAATTACTCCATTATGAAAAAGATAAAACCAATCGGAAAAAATCGCAAATCAACGAACTAGATCTAAATTTTAAAAAAAATCACGCAAATTTAATAAAAATTTCGAAACTTGGAGGAGACATTGTCAAAATTTCGGCAAAATTTTTCAAAACTTGATAAGCATTGTCGATCGATAAGGTGGCTCTTTTATAAGATGGTTGCTATTAAAAATGAAAAAAAGCCACTATGACTCCAAAAATTTCGAAAACCAAGCCCCCTAGAAAAAACTAATAGCTCATAGGAGAAAAAAAATTACAATTTCTACAATTTTCATCCCTTGCACTTCTTTTGTAACACCCTTAGTTTGGCCAAAAAATCCATGATAATGAGAAATTTTATCGTACGAAGTCGACAGTTTCAAAAATGAAAACTATTGACTGCAAAAATCTCGAAAACCAAGCCCCCTAGAAAAAAAACTAATAACTCGTAGGAGAAAAAGAATTTTAAGTCCAACAATTTTCATCCCTTGCATTTTTTTTGTGGAATCCTTGGTTCGGGCAAAAAATCCTTGTTCGTGGGAAATTTACAAACCATTAATTTTTCCCCTTCATTTTCAGAATCATCGACTTTGTAAATTTTCCATAACCAATTATTTTCTGGACAAACTGAGAGTGCTACGATGAAAATGCAGGGAATGAAAATTGTAAAACTTGAAATTCTCTTTCTCCTAAAAGGCCACCCAGCATGAAACGAGTTGAATTTTGGGGAAAATTGCCGACATAAAAATTTAGGAGAAAAATTGTCAAAATTTGAGTAAAATCTTCCAATATTTGAAAAAAAGTGAAAATGAAAAAAATTGAAGTCTAAAAGAGACACCAAAATTTGAGAGGAGGTCAAAAGTGGGACAAAATTTATTAAAATTAACCCTCCATCCATCGTTTCCCAGGAAAAATTTGACAAAAAAATGAAATAGTTGCATTTTGAGGGAAAAGACCAAAAATCGTGAAATTCGTTTCTAGGGCAAATGGAAATAATATCAACACAGATCCATCTCTGTGTACTTACTCATGAAATAATTCGAAAACAAATTTCATAATTTTCTTTGATCTTTTCCCTCGTGATGTGACTAACGAAGTTACACAAATCATACGATCACTCAACTGTTGAAAAAATCTTTAAAAAATGAATTTTTGGACTTGGAAAAATTTCAAAGATTCTGACTTTTTCGACTTGAAATTTCAATGATTCTTTTACAACAATCTCCGAAATTTTCCGAGTCCAAAAATTTACCTGCTTGCTTTGCACCAAAATTTCAAGTCCAAACAATAAGAATCTCTGAAAAGTCCAAAAAATTAGAAAACCAGGAATTCATTTCTTAGCACAAAAAGTCAATTTTTTCAAAAAGTTAAAATCCAAGAATTTTTTTCAAATTCAAAAAATTATCCGGATGTCACAAATTCGTGACAGATTTTCATAAAGTTTTATCGTGATCCCTAAATTTTTAGGATGACCCTTAGGTAATAAGGCATATCGATGTCAGAAATCCAAATTTGAATCAAAACACTTGGAGAAGGTAATAAATTAAAAAATGAATATCGAAGTCTCATTTTTGATTCCGGCGGATTTCTGGCTGCCTTTTTTTTGGTAAAATCACAAAAAATTCACCACACCACCGAACCTCCGATTCAAAAAAATCTTCAAGAAGACTCTCATCAGTCACCAGTGATCTTTTCGAGACCCCTCAAGTTACACTGACAGAACCCCCTTGCACATTGTACCAAAACGTATTCGAAAGCAGACTTGGTCGAACTGCGGCACATTGTGGTCGTCATTAAATATGTTAAATAGCCTTCGAAAAATAACAAATGTGAAAATACTAAATCACACCCATTGACAAATTCAACACGCGGGCTATTAAACGATTCAACCATCGTGTACACTTTTTTTTTTCGGTGCTCTCCTCTGTCTCCTCCAAATATACACACAAAGTACATTGTACAACGTGCTCGAAACAGATTTAAATTACGTATACAATCCGCGACGACGATTTACCCCGCCACGTGCTCCTTCTGCCGGCTGCTTTTAATAATTAATTCGTCTCTGGTGCCGCTGCCGGCTCGTTTCATAACGTATAAAACTTCGAACTCGAATATACATACATTCGTGCATGTACTCGTACATATTTGCGCTGCCTCTGAATTAAAAACGACACATACGCACGGCGACAGAAAGACACTCGTAATCGTATCTAGCGTTGGCAATTTTAAACCTAAATTCAAATACAACGTGAGCTAAAGTATAAGATGATACGATGGTCGCGAAAACCTCAATGCGAAACGTCTCTTTTTCTTTCTGTCGCATGATTTCCCTATTCGTATATAAGAAAACTTTCTCCCAAGTCCCCGCATCCCCGCCTCAGCATTTCCCTTCGCAACCGAAACTATACAACTTAACAAATTAGACGTACGAATAAGAAGAAAAATTTATTACATCTTACTCGACTCCCGCGTCGCTGTGCTTCTTCGTTTCATCTCTTTCTGCCTACATAGCTCACTGTGTGCATAGTACTCTCGTAATTCACGCCACTCCCCCGGCTCCCTTCCCTTCGGAATGGAAAAAATGAACGAATAAATCGTGGAAATATTTAGTACGTGGTCGTACCCGTAATGAAATCTTAAACGAAACGAAAAACGAATAAAAAATCGCCAAATTAGCTCGTCCTTTCTTCTCTTTTCGCTTCTTAATTTCGCCAAACAAACTTACGTACTACGTATAAACGTCGCGTCTCTCTAGCAAAAGCAAGCAAGCCAGCAAAAAAACTAAAAGAAATGGAAATGGACAGAGAAAGGATTCTCGCATTCGTAAAAAAAAAAAATGCTCGGATTAAATTCTTAAAGTGCTTTTTACTCCGCTTTCGAACGCCAACCCGAAAATGAAATCGTAAATTGAATAAATTTAAGCATCGATAAACATTAAATAATGGAAATGGAAACAACGATGACGAAAGGTACCTCGATGGTTTTTCTGCGGTGATTTTTTTTCTATTATTATTTCGGCCAACGCTGGATCTCGTCCTCGAATCCTCCTCCGCGGTACACGTATTTACGAACAAATCTTCACTCTCCCTCGATCTTTCTCACCAGCTCTATAGAATCGAAAAACGTACTCGTTTTATATCGTTTCGTCTTTGTCTCATTCATTTATCCGCAGATACCGGTATTAATTCACCTCAGCTTAATCTTCACTTGCCCTCTCGTCGTTTATTAGAAATTCAACTTCGATATTCGCATACCTTCGGTATTCTTTACAAGTGAAAATACTTAACACAAATTGAAAGAATTATTAAAAATATTCATCGTTTCAGGTAAGTACACAAGATCCATTCTTTCGCCCTTTTTTTTTTTTCTTTCATTATTACAAAAAAAGGGAACGAACAGGAATTTTCAAAGTATGAATAAATCTTCGCTCGAGAAACACCACCATTCTCAATCAGCTACCTTTCCATTTTGCTTTATTTTATTTGCCAGAATGATTTTCATAAAAGAAATATTTAATTAAGAAATTTCCATTATTATACGCTTTTTTCCTCCTAACAAGAGGCAAATCTTCGAATAACGAGAAAAAAATTGTTAAAATAATTAAAAAATGAGTAGAAATAACCTCGAGTTATCCGTCAAATAAAACGCCGAAAAAAAAAAAAGGAACCATAACATAAGCGAAGCCATCAAAATATTCGTCTAACTAAAAGTTTTGTAAAACAGAAAAAAAAATCTTTGAAGTAATGATTGTTCAGTGAGCAATCTTTTCGCGTATTTTCTTTCATCTTTCAACCTTCTTTACTTCTCCAGTTACACTCCGTTCCCATTAAATTGTACGCAACTTGCTATTTCAGTAGACTTTTTCAAGCTCCGTAATTGGTAAACCATTAAAATTCGAACATATGCAGTTCAAAATGATTTTTTTTTCAAGATAACTGGGTATTCTCTTTCTTTTCGAATACTTGGGGTCAAATTCAAGAAAGAAAATAATTGTGTCAGGCACGAGATAATTTTAGAAAACTGAGTCGACACTGAGAACTTGTACGTAAACATGTCAAAAAATTGTTCAAAATCACAAGAAAATGACTTGAAATATCGAAAAAATTAATTTTGAAGCAAACCCCAAATATAAAGTGTACTGAGTTCATTGCATTATTGGTAGACCATGAAATGCTAAAAATTAGCTGAAAAATTAAAACATGTTGATCCATCTTTTCAATCAGTGTTGCCCAAAAAATTGACTAGAAAAATGGGTAAGAAAAAAAAATGTTGAAAAACTAGTGCCGAGGATGGAAGTTCCCTAAAAATCTGAAAAAAGACCAAATAATTTCCAAAAATGTTCTAAAAATACGTGAAAACAGTACATTGATCATCTTTGAATTAATTTTGAAAAACCAAAAATTATTTGAAAAGTAGTAAAGAACTTTTAAATAACATTAAACATTATAATAATTGATAAAATTGTTTGGAAATTTGTTGCAATCATCGAAAAAATTGTTAAAATGACGTCAGAAGTTTTCAATTTTTTTAAAATCAATTTTACAAACCAATTCTATTAATTTTGTACTTTTTCAATTTTTTCCAAAGCAAAATTTGTTATACAATTTCAAGTCATTTCCAGTAGATTTTTCAAAAAATTTTACAGGAAGAATTTAATAATGTTTAAGCAACATTTGGGGAATTTTCAAACGATTCTGACCGAAATTCTCCAAATTTTCGAGCATTTCGAATTATTTTACGACTTTTTGAACAACTTTAGAGATATTTACACATTAGCCTTCTTCATCTTCTTCTTCTTCTGATACGTTACCCATTTCTGTCATTTTTGACCAAAATTCTACAATTTTTACCCATTTTCAATAATTTTTCATCTTCTTCTTCTTCTTCTGATACGTTACCTATTCCTGTCATTTTTGACCAAAATTCTACAATTTTTACGCATTTTCAATAATTTTTCATTTTTACGTTATTTTCAGCCAATTTTATTCAAGAGTTCAAAATTTTTCACTTTTCTGAGAATTCGGAATTTTTAGGCAATTTTAACTATTTTTATCAACTTTTTACGTTATCTTTATCAATTGTTACGACAATTCGACAATTCAAACAATTTTAATGATATTTTAAGCAATTTTCACAGTATTTCAAAGAATTTCACTTTGTTTAACCGAATTTTTTACCAGTCCAGAAAAAACACATTCAAAAACTCCAACAAATCAAAATTATTAAGGAAATGGTTTTATACATTTCGAAAAAATCGTTGATTTTGGGTGGGGAAAATTTTGTTCAATACAGCTCGAGAGCTGTTAATCACTACTGAATTCATTTTAAAATAGCACGAAGATTATTTGAAAAGGAGAAAACTTTTGAATTATATTGAACATTAAAATAGTTGTTAAAATTGATTTAAAATTTGTTAAAAACATCGTGAAAATTGTCAAAATGGGGTTAGAAATTCAGAATCGTTCAAATGTTGTTAAAATAGGTTGAAATAAACAGAAAAAAAAAGAAATTTTGAATGAATTTTCAACGAAAAAAAGGTCCACTCTTCAAGGGAGCATATTGGTACATGGATATGTCTTTTTAAAATTCATCAATGAAATTTTCAAGTCCATAAAGTCGTGATATTTGAAATTATCTTGAAATTTTTCAAGTCCAAAAATTCAATGGAAACCTAAAAAATTTTCGAATTTCAAAAAAGTCTGACAAAATGTCCAAAAGTCATCGTCAAGAAATTTCGTGACGGAATTTATGGACGTGAAAAATGAACCAAAAAAATGGAGAAAATTTTCAGACTACTCCCGCCCCCCCCCAAAATTTTCCAGCCTCCCCCCCCCCCCCCCCAATAAGGCATATCCATGTCAAAACCACTTTTTCAATTTTTTACCGATTTTTCCAATCAATTCCATAAATTTTCGTAATTTTTCACATTTTTCCCCGATGATTTTTCAGATTTATCACTCAGTTTTTTACGTCATTTTAAGAAGTTTTGACAATAATTTTAATGGTAATTCTAATCACCGCTGTATTTCATCAACATTTAGGTGACTTTCAAGCGATTATGATAGAAATTCTGCAATTGTCTTGGCATTTTAAACGATTTTATGACCTTTGCAACAACTTAAGAGATCTTTTACAAACTTTTATTGCAATTTTATCAATTTTTGTGTCAATTTTAGACAAAATTCTACGATTTTTTCACATTTTCCAGAAGTTTTAATTTTCACGCCAGTTTAAGGCATTTTTCTATTTAAATTCCTCCCAAAAAATTTCATTTTTCGCAGATTTTCGAGATATTTTCACAACTTTTATATCACATTTAGTAGGTTTTACGACAATTTAACAACTTTTTTGACACTCGGAACAATTTTAATGATATTTCGTGCAATTTTCACAATGTTTCAAAAACTCTCACAATGTTTACCCAAACTTGCCGACCGAAATTTCCATCTTTTCCACCGCAGGCATGAAAAAAAAACACATTCAAAAACTCGACCAAAACAACTCCTTCGAGATTCCACATATCCCATTCAAACGTACAATTTTGCTCTGAAAATACGGAAGCGGTACAGATATGTTTCACGTTAACGACACCGATACAAATTCAGGTTACTTGGCTTTTGCACGCCCTCGACCACATTTTCTAATTAACCGACTCATATTTAAGGGCACTGCCGAGACTCGTAAACGACACCTTCGAAGTCGGCCAAATAGTCAATTTTCACACGAATGTGTATCCGCTGAACTTCTTATACGCCTCACAGAATCCACACCTGTGATTACGATCACCATCGTCGGTCTTTTGCAACCCAGGTACACATACGAACGGAGTCTATACGAAGGAAAATTTTCAATTACACGCTGAATCCGACTATGATCCCGGAACGGTACCATGTCGACCGTAATAACCGCATTTATATCGTCGCCGAAGTCGTTCTTGAATTTTTAATACCGCCAAAGCTGCACATTGGTGGCGCCGATGCGATGCCCTGCCCTGCCCCCGGACGCGAGCTTTTTACTGGGGAAACGTACGACCGACGTACAGTAACTTTGGTTCGCGTTGATTAATTCATTGCCTTGGTCGATGTAGTTTTATACTCGTAATACAACGTTCACACTCTGTGCCGAACGAGTCGTCTGGATAGTTAAGCTTTTAAATAATACTCGAGCTTTTTATCTGCAACGCCGGAGCTGGTATTATACAAACGATTGTTCGCCGGAGAGAGGCCGCGATTACTGTCGGATTTTAATTGACCACATTTCACGCCCGACAATAAGATCGTAATACGCGATACGGCCCGAGGCATAAAGGATATTTAAAATATCGCGTCGCAAAAGTCATAAATGTTTCACTTCGGGTCATATATTTTGCTGGCAGCGTGCTGCGGATTCATCTGTACAACTCGACGGTCCTTTTTTTTACCTCCCCGCTTTCGTGAAACGAGCAAAGGATAAGGATGGGTTTCGGCGATCCGATGATATTTATTTTCTCTATCGTCAAATTCACCATCAGCTTTAAATGTCCTTCGGAGGAAGGTTTCCCAAACGGTAATATTTTCTTAACGTGCGGCGTAAACACCAAGCCATACCTATCTCGGGCTACACAAACGAGTACACCTGAAAATGTTTTCTTAACGTTTTCCCCAGCCTCTTTCGATCCTTTTTCATTTCCCTCTTCCGCAACAGAGACGCCCGAGAGTCTCGAATCGAACCGAACTGTACCACGCCGACGATAACTTTTACTCGTTCTCGTAAACGAGCAAATTATGAACTATAAATAGATTCACGCGGAACTTTAGGAAAAACGCAGATGGGTTTCGAGTTTCGCGTTCCTCTTCCTCGTGCTACGCAATCTCTCTCTTTTTATCGTTCGCCGGTGTTTAGATAGAGATATAGACATTATAGACAGACTCACACACTCGCACTCTTATTACCCATCTCGTAGGTCTACGTACACATCTTTATCGAAAAGACCATTCGCTTCGTCATTCTGTACAACGAGTTCGCAGCGCGGTTAAATTATTGGCTTTTTTTTTTTCTTTATTACACGTTCGTTATTTTCATTAATGTATTTTTTTTTTGTTTCTTCTTTTTTGGTCGGTTTTTCGTTATACGTTTTTGTTCTTCTCCTCTATAAATATCTCTAATACCTATCGCTTCGATAATTATATTGTATTATCGTCTGTATACGATGATGATTTTCAAGCCTATTGTTTCTGTCAAGTTTTACGCGAAGATCGTAATCGCTTTTTCATTTTCGATACACTATTAAAGTGTGTATTACCATTATTCGTACGGTTAATTTTCGTTATTTTTTGGCTCGACTACGCATCCTGCTTCTTATTTTTTTTTTTTACACTGATGAATGATTTTTCCAATAAGCGTATTTTGTTGGCATCGCAACTCGCCTTCGATACCGGATACGAGCACGTAATTATTTGGACACTAGACGTGGTATTTCGATCCGTACGAGATTCATTTTACTGCAAAAGCGATCGTTTCGTTACCTATTTACAAATAGATTAACTGGCTACTTGATTATAAAGTATGCTCGAGAGAAAAGTTGTAAAAAAAGGTTATTTAAATATTTTATTCCAGATCATTTTCGAAGGTGCTACGACCATTTGAGATTATTTCAATTGTTTCATTCATTGTGATAGATCACAGACATAGAAGAATGAGATTTTTTCATCAGAATAGTCAAAAGTGGTTCTGGAAGTTTTTCAATACTTTAAGGAAATTCAAACATTATACAGTGTGTTCAGTTGATTTCAAAGGTAATGTGATTGGTTGCATAATCAGTTCCTTGGTGAAAACAATTGGCTTGTGGGTACTCAAAATCCTGGAAATTTTCGCCTGAATTCAATACGATCAAGTGTATTTTTCTTTAAAAATAAATTCATGACTTTTTCATCATTTTGGCCGCATTTCAAAAATTTTTATGGAATTTTCAACATTTTAATAATATTTTCAATGATTTTTATGAAACTTTTGCAAATTTTTACATTATTCCACACATTTTTCAAAACTTTTCCACCACTTTTGCAATATTTTCAAGGACTTTTATGAAATTTTCAATTGTTTTTGCAACGCTTTGGACAATTTTGACGACTTTTTCACCATGTTTACAACATTTTAAATTATTTTTACGTAATTTTCAGCACTTTTCGAAACAGTTTGGGTATTGTTGACAAAATTTTCATCATTTTTACGACATATTCAACAATGTTTACAAAACTTTTGCCAATTTTTACATCATCTCATACATTTTCATCACTTTTGCAAAAATTTTGAGGAATTTATATGAAATTTTAGCACAGAATATGCAAAACCTGACGAAATTCCTTAACGATAACTTTAAGACATTTTATCTGACTTTTTTATAATTGAAAAATTTGTCAAAATTCCAATGACTTTTTGGATTTGAAAAATTACCAGAAAATTTCAAATATCACGATTTTATTGAATTGAAAAATTCACTGAGCAAAAGTATATCCTGTGCTCTATAGTTTCATGGATAGTATGGAAATTGCAGGGACTTTTCCACAATTTTTACAACATTTCAAAAGCATTTTTAAATGACTTTTATGAACTTTTCTACACTTCTTACAAGTGTGACATTTTTCCCAATTTTTGGTCATTTTCGCGATATTTTTAATGATTTTTACATTATGTTACACATTTCTCACGCCTTCTTCATCACTTTTACAACATTTTAAACGACTTTTATAAAATATCCAACAGTTTTTACATCATTTTGAACAGTTTTCACTACTTTTTCATCGAATTTACAACCTTTTCAATGGTGTTTACGAAATTTTCACCACTTTTTACAATACTTAGGACACTTTTGATAAATTTTTCATGAAATTTTCAACAATTTTTACATTTTTTCGACATTTCTGACGACTTTTCCATCATTTTTACAACTTTTTCATGAATTTTATTACATTTTCGATACATTTTCTGACATTTTAGACTGATATCTGCTTTCATAAATCCGATAAAAAAATGTTCCAACTTCTCCACAAAAAAGTTCTAGTACATCTGAATTATGACTAGAAATATACATGGGATGTGTTCTGTTGATTCCAAGATTATCGCAATGTGTTGCATAATTAGCCCCTTTTCAATGAACATGGTCTTGTGGGTACTCAAAATCTTGGAAATTTTCTCCTAAATTCAATTTAATCACTTGTTTTTTTCTTTAAATAAAAAGGAAGAAAATAAATTGATTTAATTCATAAATTTTCCTATAAGTTGTCATTTTTTTCTCTTGATGGGTCCGATAAAAATTCTGATTTTTCCCATATAAGCAGCAATACACCCGCATCACTTTCAGAAATTTTATAGATACAGTGTGCTCTGTTGATCGCAAGATTGTAGTGACATATCGCCTAACCAGCTCCTTCACAGCGTGCAGAGTCATGTGGGTACTTCGAATACAGGAAATTTTTTTCCAACCTCGAATTCAGCACGAGTGAAATACGAAAAACAGTCCTCAATGCAGGATTCCAGTCTGAAATTTGGTAACAAAATGGATCCAAAAATGGAAATCTCATTCTCACGTGAACTGCTCATCAACCCTGAAAGCTCTGCCATCAACGATAAGAGTAATTGCCGCAACCGTACCGTCGGTGCAACCTCGCTGAGAAGCTTTCTCTGGTAGGAAACAATCAAAGGTATCTTACATCCGCCATTGCGTTGCGATTTCTGCACGGTGTACGCTAGCAAATAGATATACGCCAGGTATACCGGGTAGATAAAAGCGTTCACATACCGGGCTAACGTTCCAAGACGCAACGAGCAATTTTTATCTGCTTTTCCAATGCGGTCGTTTAGGGCGAATGTGTAAATTTCGCCATCCCGAATAACGTTTTATTGCCGAGTAATTTCCGCGTACGCCGCCGACTCGCCGCTTCCTCATCCTCCGCCACCTCAACATTAATCGCGTATCTCTGTCTTGCTCCTTCAGCGACGCGTATATGTTACGGTCTTCTCCGTCGAGGGTAATTGTGTGTATCTCGCTGGAAATGCGAATGCGACGTACGACTAGCTCTCTTCAACATTTAACTCGTGGCGTTGGTTCTGTTCTGTCGACGTGCATCGTCGAGTTTAACGGCCAACTAAACGAGCTCCGAACCAGGCAACTGTAGTCTAGAGAATTTCGACGTGAAAAAGGTAAGTTGGACTGCGAATAGGCGAAGGGGTTGGGAAAAAAAAGGAACGAGGACCTTTTGCAATTTTAACAACGCTGCAGAGATGGGTGAAAGGGAACGAGATGTTTGGGGCAATTAAATATGTATTCGAGGAAAGGTTTGTTGATGAATAGAAATGAATGCAGGTACCAACACACAAAAATGGCGATAATTTGGATTTTCTCGAACGATTTGTTCGGTAGCTAACGACGCGAAGATATTCGCTAGCTGGAGAAGAATGGCAGAGTCGAGGGAGCGAGCAAAGTCAACGAAACCTTACGAATTTGGAAGACGTTACGATGTTGGTATTTTGATTTATTAAAATAATAATCGAATAGACGTTTAGAATGTGGTCGCGATAAAATTTTTCGGCGTCATTGCGCCGTTGCGGAAGGAGAAGAAGAAAAAAACCGCCACCGAGTTGAAGACCGAGGACAATGCGAGGTACGCAGAAACGATTTTTCTTTTGTATGTGTCGTTGTACGCATAAAAATGAACCCCCGAAAAAATAAGCGAGTTGCTTTCGATTTACGGGCAAATTATGTGTACGAGAATGCGGGGCCCGAGGACGGGAGGGGAGCGCGGCAGCCGGGATATAAAATCATTTTTTATCCATCATTTACCGGGGCGAAAAATTTCACGTTTGGAAGACGTTAAAACGTGCGGATCCGGTAGGTACGGGAGGCGAGAAGAGGCCATTTATTTCATCTTGTTTTCGTATTGAAATATTTTCTCGAATATCGAAATACACAGTACGTCGAGCTAAAGGCGGCACGCACCAGCGAAGGGGGCCGGAATCGGTAAAATTATTAATATTCGTTTTGTTTCGAACGATCGGTGGCGATGGATGGCGGCGGCGGCGACGCCAGTTTTTAGCAGATTGACGCGGCGCGCCGCATTTCACAACGTGATACGGCGACGAAGCGAGGTGTTGATTAAAAAGGAATTTTTTACCGCCGTCTTCTCCGCCTCGTCGCTCATCTCCGGCGAAACAGCGTATACCGCGGCGTCTTGATAATTGTACGACGCCGAGCGTAGAAAGAGACGGTATTGTTCAAGGTGTTTCCGACGTTGCTGCTGGTTCAATCATTATTCTGCTAAAATGGATTATTGGTTGCGTGTTACCTTCTTTATAACTCGGTCCGCCTGTCGAACGGAAATTATCGGCTTTGTTTGAGCAGCTACCAAACGAAAATGCGATTCGGTGCGAAAATTTTCAAATTAACGATTACAACGACTGCCATGCCGGAGTGCCGATGCCGGTGCACGGCCGAGATTCGCCTGTTTTTCGAGTCGACGTTGCGTTGTTACGAGTACTCGGATGGTTTTTTATCTTCACTTTTTTTTTTTTTTTTGGTCGTCCCTTTTCGAGATTCTTTATGTACAGAAGATGGCTGGCGTGGCGGTATTGAGAGAGATTTGTCGAATGAATGCTTCAATCAACGCGTAGGTACCTAGTGTGTGTGGTCTGGTCGACGCTTCACCCGAACGACCCGACAGACCGAAGCTTTTTTTCCATTCAGTTTCGACGGATTGGTCGCTTTGAGGTTTTTTATTTTTTTTTTCACAAAGCCGAACGTTTAAGCGGTTTGGGTGATTTGGGTTTACCCTGTAGTCGCCATTAGTCGATTGAGATTTTCATTTCAACATGTAGAAATACTCTTGTTCATATGTAAGCTAAATTATTACGGTAGTACTGGTCCGTGGATAAAAAAAACAAACCTATATAGAATTGGAATCAGCTCCATAGGAAAGGGGTACTCGTGTGGAAAATGTTTTTAAAGCTCTGGGTCACTTCAAGTGTATCGTATTTGCAGGCGATTGACATCTGAAGTGCGTCAAATTTGAGATAAAATTTCGTTACGAGCCATTCCCTTCAATTATTTCGTATTTCGGTTAATTTATTTGCGGTAAAATTACGAATGTGAAAAAAATAACAAAAAATTTATGACATTTGACAAGTCATTGATCTTTGAATTTCTGACCAGAAATAAGACATGAAATTTGTTAAAAATCTTTTCAAAAAATCATGATTTGTCGAAGTAAATACTTCTAAACAAATTAATGATACTCTGATGACCTTTAAAATAACGAGTACTGACAAAAATTACGATAAAGTATCAAATCCTTCGTGTCAAAAAAGTGAGTAATCGATATCGATGATTCATGTCATAAGTCATGAATTTTGTCAAGTGAAATACCAGAGACAACCTTGGACAAAAAATGAAGGATTTCGATCAAAGTCGACAAAATATCCGAAATATGTCATAAAAAGTCAGAATTTCTGACAAAAACGGTCATGATTTTGATTGAAATCATGAAAATGTCACGATTGTCAAAGCAACAGAAAAATATGAAACATATGACAGAAAACTCAATATTTCTGTAAAAAATCATGACGAAAAATACAATTTTTGATGAAAAAAGTCATGATTTCTGACCAAAAAAAAACAAACACTGGTCATTAAATTTTGGACATAGTCACAGGAAAATGACAATATTCGATAAAAAAAAGGTCGCGATTTTGTTCGATGTCATAAACAAATCAAGCCACGAAGGAGTAAAAATTTCGGACACAGAACTCGATAATTCTGCCAAAAATTACAGTACATGACACAATTTTGACCAACAAAGCCATTATTTCGTTTGAGAATACGAAAAAGTAGCGATTTTCAAATTGATCGATTAAGATGAAAGTTGCGAGACAAGATTTCTAACAAAAAGTCAATTATTTTGTCAAATTAGGGGGAAATCACAACTTCTATCAACGAGTCACGATTTTCTTTGAAATTACAAAGACGACAGCAAAGGTTAAAGCCATAAAGAAGTCAAGATTTCTGACAAAAAAAAGGTCAGTCATATTGTCAGATCGCGATTTACTTAGAAATTACAAAAACGTCACAGTTTTTAAAATGAACAGCAAAAATAAGTCATAGATGAGTCAAGATTTTTGACAAAAAACCAATAATTTTGCCAGAAGTTTTAAAGAAAACACAATTTCTTACGAAAAGTCACGAGTTGCTTTGAAATTACAGAAACATTACGGCTTTCAAAATGACCAGCAATGATGAAACTTTGAAGTAATGAAGAAGTCAATATTTCTGACAAAAAAGTCGCGATTTGCTTTGAAATTACAAAAATGTCATATCTCTTAAAATGAACAGCAGCGATGAAAGTATTAAAAAAGGCAATATTTCTGACAAAAGAGGAAGTGATTTTGTCAATTCAGGGTGAAATCACAATTTCTGACAAAAAGTCATGATTTGCTATGAAATTACAAAAAGATCAGCTCTCAAAATGAACAGTAAAGATGAAAAGTAATGAAAAAAATCAAGATTTCTGACAAAGAGTCACGATTTGCTTCGAAATCACAAAAACATCATAGTTTCAAAATGAACACAGCAAAGATGGAAGTCATAAAAGAGTCAAGATTTCTGACAGAAAGTCAAGATTTCTGACAGAAAGTCAAGATTTTTGACAGAAGGCCAAGATTTCTGACAGAAAGTCA
>FIZU01063847.1:0-10710 GCA_900064475.1 Pseudococcus longispinus
GTTGTGAAATGGCATTACATTAACATGCAGATGTCGTTTTTGACACAATGTTGTGAAAAATATGTTGTCTGGTAAAGGTTAAATTCATTCCACATATCAAACTTCCTCCTCACATTTCGACATTAATTTAAACGAAAAAGACTCTATACGTTCATCCGCGATACCATCACCTCCAGCATTTCACCTATCGGTACGTTTTCCACATCTTCACCTTGCCCACCGCTCACGAGATAGAACGCGAAACACGGGCGCTTAATCGTTAAATCGAAGCGGGCAGCTAACCGCAAAAACGTCGAGTACGATTGTGCTGCGTTTCAATTTCCAACTTCGACTCAACTTCCCGTAGACCCGTATTATCTTTCGAAAACAAACCGCTTGCCGCGCCCTTAACACGACGCTCCGGCTCCGGCGACCGTCTCACCCCTTCGGTATTACTCCATCGCCCGCCAGCGCCGCACAGAGTAGCTCGCGAATTCGACCGTATGCACTAGGCGAAAAAGGGACGGATGGTACAGTACATCCAATTCAAATACCGAACACAAGGGCAACGAACTCGATTTTCCATTTCACGGATTTCACCGTCGGCAAAATTTTAAATGCCGCGACGTTCCAGTCTCTCCCCTTTTTTTCACTTCACTTCCCCTCTATTCCATCATCGTCTGCGTTGTTTTTTTTCCTTCGCCCATCTGTGCAGCCGGAATACGAAGAGGGGAGAGGATATTGTAGTGCAGCTTCCGAGTTCCTGGTCTGTGTGTTTTCGTGCCGCATCGATCAACGATGCACCCTGCACCGGTATGACAATGCGGAGCAATGTGCCGGAATTTCTCTTCGTCGAGTTGGACAATAAGGCTGGAAATATGGCAAAATACATTTCGAAGACACGACCAACCTAAACTGGACAAAACCTAGATACCTAGTCGAGAAAAGATACTAAACCGAGAAGGAAGACCGGCGTTGGCCACGGTACGTCACATTTTCCTGTCTTCGGCATGGCACATTGTCGCTGAGTCATTCGTTATCATTGCTGCGTTGTCAAATCGATCAATTTAACGCCGCTGCAGTCAGCGTTCGTCGCTCGACCGCGATAAACCGATTTAATCGAGCGAATACGCGTGAAAAATAACTATTTTTCCTCCGCGAGTCTCTTTGCTAGTTTTCTTTCCTTCATTTATGGTCGTATTTTAAACGAGATACCTGCGATCGCATTCGAAATCGAATAAATCATTAACAATTTGCGTTATCGGAGAACTAATTATGCATCCATCTGCACAGCCATCGACCAAACGAAGCCATATTTCACTTTTGACATGCGAGATAATTCGGCTGAAAAACTGCGCTCGTGTATAGGACGACTACTCTGCAACAACTTTTCGCAAACTGCCAAGGACACGGTACTAATAAAACTCCGCCATCGCTGTCGTCGTCGTTGTTATTAATAAATCAACCGCGAAAATGGCTTACACGTACAAATTACTCGATATTGGACTCGAGCCGGTATTTCCAATCGTTTGCATTTTCAATTAACACCCATACAATTCATCCCCGGAATGTCCTCTAAAGCCATCGTCGCGTTAGCCATCTTGACCGACTCCAATGCGGTGGTTTTTTTCATACATTGAAAAATATTCTCACTTTCACGATGGTGAAATTCGAGTAGCCAGTAGTAACCCTGTAGATCGAGGAACACCCCGAAACAGGCAACATATTCCATTAAATTTACATTTCGGTTGTTTCGATGAAAAGAAAAGGAGCGAGAAACACGATCCAGGGAGTAAAATTCAAACATAACGAGTCCCTTATAATATAACCGTGTCAAGGTCTATAAATATTAATTTTAATTAATTTTCATCCCTAATTCAAAAATAAGCAAAACGAAAAGCACGTTAAAATGAGAAAAAAATCATCCCCCGTTACAACAGCGGCGCAGAGCCGAACCTATGCAAATCATTGTGGAAAATAATTACCCTTCTGCATTGATTATTTCGACGAAGCGAGCAGGTAATGAAGTTTCGACCCGCTCCGATATACACAGAATACTACCGAACTCGTCCGTCGACGGCGCCAAGGATTACAGGATGTCGTCTCAAAACGTCCAAAAAAAACCCTCTCCTCATTCGCGACCGTTCAAAACTTTACTATCCGTTTTCGATGAAATACGTAATTTACGATGGAAAATTAAACTTCAAAAAGTTTCCTCCTAACGATGCTTTTTTCCAAAGGAATTAATGGATTTCCAATGTCAAAAAGTAATTATTTTCTTCGACATGTTCTACGGCGTTACGGAAAATAACGAAAAGCGCCGCAGCTAAGCCGTATAGCGTAGCGTATCGTTTCATCGAATATTCCGAAATTGATAAGCTGTGACAGCGGATCCAGCCAGATAAAGCATCTCGTTTTGAAATTCCATCAAGAGCCGGTTCGAGTTGCAATTTCCAAACGTATTCGTTAAATTTTAACCATATTTATGACGCCGGGTCCGGAAATTAAAATGATATTTCGTTCCAGTCTCGAATAAATTTTCCATCCAGTGGCAAAAAAAAACACTTCGGATTCTACATAATCTACATCGTACGACCGAAAACTATCATTCCGGCGTATCCGTAACGACTTAATCGAATTTATCAAGAAATACACCCTCCTACCCCTTTACTCAACCCACGAACCGATATACAAACAAATTAAACGATTCGAATAACCTAAAATACAGATATTTACTGGAAAAAACAACGTTAATCCATACCGCAGAAAATTACCCTATAAAAGAACAACATTACGCTGCATTCAACTACAAAAAAAAATCACACACTGCAAAAAATTAAACCATGGGAATACCCTTTTTTTTGTTTTCATTTCTGTTGTTTAAATTAAATTAAAAACTCGTTATAATGTGCAACGAGGTTACTGATAACTGACTACATTAATCTATTTTCCCAAACACTCGGAAACGTCCGACGATACCAATACAAAACATAGTAGACGAGCTCACTCGTTAATGTTGAAAAACGTGCATATAAGCGAAAAAAATTCTTATCTAAATCGTTCTTCGAATTAACACATCGGAGAAGAAATCAATTCGACTGAGTGTAAATAATTTCGATATTTCGCGTCGCGTAATTTGATATTTCTTTTACATTCCATCACGTCGTGCGATTTTCATAGAAGGACAGATAAATAAGGGATAATTGAAACCACCATACATACAGAAACGTGCAACGTTCGGCTCAAATTACCTATTTAAAAAAGTTTCGATTAATTCTACGCCGTTGTGTTGGACTGTATCCCAAGTCGTAAAAAAACAGCACAGTAATATTAAATAAATATTTAAAAAACTAATCAAATTCACTTGCAATATTTCATCACTTCCGCGTGAATAAAATAACAAAATCGCTTAGCAAAATCGAGATAAAAAATGCTCGTTTTGGATTGGTTTAGGACGGTGTTTTTTTGTTTATGAAAAACGATAAGGATATTTCACCCTTAAGGTGTATTAAAAATAGCGATAATTAGGGTGTTTTTTGGTAGATCAAAAGTGATTTTACACTTATCATAGAGCATTACGCCGTAAATTAATTTGTCAACACGTTGCGAATTAAAAGTACGAATTTTACTGATAAAATCACGACGAAACACACGTGCATCACAGAATTACACTTGAAATGATGCACCACTAAAAATTGCATACCCAAAAGTGCAAAATAATTTTGGTACTCATGAAAATGAACTCTCGTGTGCAAGACCTAAACACCACCACTTTCAAAGATACTTTTAACGCGACTGGGAATCAAAACACATCACAATTTCATATTTATAATTTACAACACGAATTTTAAAATCAAAGGGATAACTATACCGGCTTCAAAAACACAACGGTGGTAGAAAAAAAAGCAATCAGGCAACGTCGCTTTAATACACAAACCATCAAAAATCACGCTATCAACGGTAGAACGCTTCGTTCTAGGGTAGAATGTAAAACTTGAATCTTTGTGTAAAAAATCGATTAAAAAACTACAAGAAAAAAGCCCTTTGATTACACGACAAACACTAGAAAATGAATCAACGTGGAATATCATTAAAACGTGATTCATGCATAGAATTAATCGACTCGAGTTGGGTTTTTGCTGTAGTTGAAAAAACACAGCGATATCCATAATATCATTATTTACAAAACAAATCCCCGAAGTGGTTACAATCGACCAACGTACAACGAAATCGCGCAAAATAGCAACCATTTCACGTATTAAATCAAGCTGAAAGCTTACCGTTTTCAAAATATCAATACTCTGTGTAAAAAATTCATCATCGTGTACTGAACATTGTACCAAAACCGGCAACCGGGAGATAACAAACTGCGTTTTTTTTTCGATTTAGTTACAAACCAAGTTGAACAACAAAAAATCAAACACTGAATTTATAAGCCAAAAAAACACATACGGCTCACAATGGCAACAAACATCAATAATTTCGAAAAAATATTACGAACTCAAAATAAAAAAACGATAATCCGGTAACATTTGTACATTTTTAAATGTTAAATATGAATAATTATTGAAAAACATCAAACGAATAGCACACACCATCAACTACATAATGAGGCGTCCGATAGACTAACGTTCGCCGAACACAGCCGAACACCGCGCCCAAGTTACCAGAAGGTTACCAAGCTGAAGTGGGGTATCGCGTGGTTTACAATGTATAAAAGTAGAGAAGGGGTGACTCCTACACGGCGTGTTAGTCGCAATCGCAACGAACCACCGGTGCGCGCGCATGCCAACGTTCGAAGCGCTTTCACACTGAAAAACTGCGACTTCCGAATTTCTGTTTATCAACCAACTTATCGAGCCTGCCTAATTTTTTTCCTTTTTTTTTTCTAACGCGAATTATTTCGTCGATAATTTTCTATTTTTGTACAATTTTTGAAATTATAAATATTCAGATGTTAACGCAGGATATTTCCAGAGAGAATAAGGCGAATACGATACCGATACTGTAGTTTTTTTTACTACTTGGATATTTGTACCGCGAAGTATTGCAAACTGTGTAGGTGTAGGCTTTAAAAGTTTATAGCTAGGGTTTTATTTTGGCTCGCTATTGCTTGTTATATTATTGGCTTAAGAAAGTTGTTTCGCAACTTGTAGATAAACTTGCCATAAATTTGATGAAATATTTTATCAAAAGAAGTGCTGCTTTTTAACATAGGTTAGGGTACGATACTCCTGTGCATAGTGTAAATCTCAACAACAGATGTACTTACGTACAAGTGACTAAAACTGAGTGTTAAATCATTCTCTCGAGGATTTCCTATACTTTTCAGCTATCTCCGATATAAACTTACACCTTATAGTCTATTTTCAGATTTCGAATAGATGCAAATGTACGTATACCCAATCTAATCGATATTATACCTTCGGCTTCCGGAGTTCTATCTTCTACACTTATCACTTCTACAATAAAACCATTTACTCAGCTTCCATATCCAATCGAAATGCACTACATATACGAAGCTAATCTGATAATTTTTTCACTTGGATTTCGACACATCTCTTAGTAATATGAATACGAATACGCCAATCGATATTTCCCAATAGTTTTTTTTCTCGATTCTAAAATGATGCCAAGTTTCACAGTAATTACTTTTGGACGTTTAGACCTCTCAAGAGTTCTTATGGTAGACACGTCACGCCACTGCAACTCCATCTCTTTTGTCCTGAACCCAATCTTCGACATATTATCTACGCTTTCGCCGTTCGTTCGTTTCCAATATGATTGAATGTGATTCGTTCCTCTCAGGTAACAGCCGTGAACGTTAGCAACGTTATTCGGGAAACTACCTAAACAACGTGTGGACAACCGAATCCTATTTTTGCGAAAGTATTCCGCTATATAATCGAGTAAACTACGATAGGCCGCCGTCGTATACAAGATTTCACGAAAATTAGAAATTGTCTTAATCAAAAGCAGCGCAGCTACTACAATGATGACTATGAATAATGGTGGTAAGCGGAAAAACTGTGTCGAATTGTATTCGCAATTAATTCCTCTCTACTTGACATCGATTAATCGAGTAGGTATATTTACACAATATTCGACGACAGGGCTCTTCATCAATTTCTTCTCCCTTCTTGTAGTGTTTTTTCTTATCGCAGTGCAATAACTAAATACGAATTCAATTTACTTCTTCATTATCTTTCGTCTTATAAGCAATTTTATCAACGAGGATTTACCTTATCTTATAATTATATATGTAAGTATATGTAACGGCGTGGTTTTTTGAATGATTTGAGATTACAAGGTAAATTGTAGAATTTGTAGATGTGATTATAAGATGTACGAGTATCTATGAGTTATGACTATAATATTGAAATAAAGATTAACGCATAAAGTAGACAAGGCACGTAACTACCGGGTGGCCAAAAATATCTGGCATCCCGTGACATTTTTTTAAAAAGATGGTAACATTGATGAAACAAAACAACCGCTCATTGGTCAGTTTGGTTCAAATGTTACCAATTTGAAAACAAAATGTTACGGGAAATGCCACATATTCTTGCCCACCCGATAGATATTTACCATTACATACTAGTACCCATCTACTTATTTTTATTTATTTATTTTTTTTAATAGTCAGTTGTACTAAGTATGTAGATATCTTTATTCAGAAACTAGATAGTTAAGATGGTTAAGATTCCTTTATTTTGAATTGAGCATCATCGTCGCATACAGCCATGTAGTAAGGATCAATGTGATTATACTACTCAAATAATCGTTTAATTGTCAGTTGGTGTTGTTATTAATAAAGGAAGTGAAAGCCTCCTTTACAAGTGTATCTATCATTTTGATTTATGCAACATTTGAAAATATTTTAATATCAACGTCAATCATCATTATCGTTCAACTGTGTAGCTTCCATACCACCTTGTAATGTGGTTTTATCAAACACGACTACTTTTGACGACGTGGATTTCCATGTACATACAAGCAATCTTCGAAAACTCTATATGAAATTAGTTTTACTTCATTTTTTCCTCTATCTATATAGATATTCGTTTCTTTACGCAACATATTGATAATATGATTGAACAATGCGCTATAGATACTTGTAACATGGAAAATAATTCCATATTACGTGCAAAATAACTGTACATGAAAGAGAAAAAAAAATACTTCAACGACCAGGTAGGTACTAAATATAACAATGACAACGACAAATTACCTAATACGAGAATTTTCTTTCTTCCATCAGCATCATTTTAGCACTACACAATATAAAATCCCTTCAACGTCATAATTACATTACCTACAACGCAGCAACCGTAGCTAGCTACAAACACCAAAATATTTATAATACAAACGACACGGGTCTAATAATCTCCTCCCCCAAAAACACCGGCGAGAGAACTTGGTTGGCAGGCCATACGTATTGTATTATTAATGCATAATGACCGACATAAACAACGTATTAAGAATTCAAAGCGTAGATCACAGAGATTAGATAACGACACCAAATTTTACCTTCGTATTGTATACATTCAAATACTTAATGATTAATGAATAATAAAAGAATTACACGCAACGTAAGTATGAAAAAAAAAACACACCAAAGGATACGTAATCGCGTTATTTGCACACGATAGTCCGATATTTAAGCTCTTAGCCTCGTATACCAATTACTAATGGTAGCCGAAAGTAAATTTCCATAATTTTTCAAATTCAATAGGTATAGTACGACTAAGAACAGAAGGAAAATAACCTAGATGGGTTAGGTTAGGTTTAGGAAACCGAATAAGCGATTAATTTATTCTCGTGCTGACCAAGAGTTGTCGAGTTTTCAAGTATTTCTATTACTCAATAATATCCTATTCAACTATCATCTCAATACTATTATTTAATTCGGCGACCATTACACGATGACTCATTCTGCAGACGATGCCGATGCCATCGCAGTGAACCGTGCCATCTTCCTAGCTCTATACAGAATGTCATCGTCGCGATCTATTACTCCTAAGTATATACTTTGTAAGTTTGTATTGAAAAAAGAAAAGAACAGTCAACTGTGACGTCTCCTTTAACGATGAGTCTTTTCTCGCTGGTAAAGTGTTAATAAAAATAGCTCATTTCCTATTCTCGTAGGTAACTAGGTACGTAATTTATTCGCGATTGGTGGTTTTTTCGGCTCGGGTCAAACTCTACATAAATACATAGGTGCACAGACGGTATTTATAGAGTTTAAGTACCGATGGAGTAACTCAAGGTGGAATTTTTCACAATAGAGTATAGCTAGGTACAAGTGTATCAGCAACTTGGGTCAAATTGATTCGAAACAACGATTCGGTGTGCAGAAGGAAAATTCCAGTTGGATGTTGAGCATTCTAAATCGATCGAAAACACAATAGATTCGTACCTTGGTGAAATTAAAATGAGCTATGAGTCGTTTAAAGATGAAGTAAGCAGCGTGTCGGATAAATCGAGTCATTTTTAAGAACAATCAGGCAGTTTTTTGAGCATTTGAGTGGTTTTGTTAATCTTTTTTAACTATACTCGTACTTCGAATTAAAAAAAAAAAAAACTATTTTTTGCAATAAATTAGAGCTAGAATCATTATGTAGGTAGCTAGGTACATCTAGCTTCAATAGATACAATTATAATTTTCACATTGAACTACATTTTGAAGCCTTTACCAAATTTAAAATTCTTTATAACTCCTTCAATATTGAAGATAGGCAAAATTTGTGTATAATAAATCTGGTAGATTTCAATGAGTTCTAAAAGATAGGTTATATTCAACTTTTTCCTATCTTTCAAATTAAATAAGTTATAGAGCAATAAAAGTTTCAAAGCTACATTATTCCTTCGATATCATAGTTAGGCAAATAATGTCACAGATGGAATTTCGAGTCGAAAGTGAGTGCTACACACTAAAACGGACAAATTTTGATTTTGCAAGTTATGTTTCCAAATTCATGATACACAATTCATATTTGATTAAAATAGGGCTTACTTTTCATCTTTATCATATGAATTCAGATAGTTTACTCTGAGTAACGGATAAAATCGAACTTCCAGCCTTTTTACCCCGGGCAAAAAAATCCATTAAATTAAAAAACATTTGTAAAATTAAAAAAAAACTAATTTCTACAAAACACTCGACCAAGAAAATAATTAAAAAACCACTCGACGAAAATTTCGGCTCAAATGTGGGCCAAAGTAAAGCATAATCTAAATTTCCAGCTTAAATGACCCATTTAAAGTAAACATTAAAAGCGTTCGCCACATAGCACGCCGTTTCCACGCCAAAATAAACAATGTAAATTTATAAAAAATGATTATCGCTTTAGACAGCCCAGTACAACAATTCACGTGTTTTCGTTTAGTTAATTTTTTTGTCAAGATTTAATTCCGGCATTAAATTATACCGACTGCCAAGTACCTATACTTTCATACAGCCTGCAAAACGTAGAAAAAAATTACGTTGAAACGAACGAAAAAAATTAAAAAAGAAAAAACTCCTAAGTTTTTTTCTCAAAATTCTACATAGTTCAGCCATTCGTGAAAAACCCCCTGCTCGTATCATCTTTCTATGTACTTATTTCCACGCTTAATGCCATTTTCACTTATTAAACCGAGCGTTCGGGCTGGAAAAAAATTAAAAATAATTTTTAATTAAATGCCAAGCGAGATGTTCTGCGCGAAAAATTTTTATTTGCGAGCTTACGAGTTACGTGCGATCCGAGTGGGCTCTCTTCGAACACAGTATCGTTAATTATTTGTTAAAATGATAACCTTCGCGTATATTTTAAGTTAAAAATTAATAGTATCGTTTGAATTACGCCACACGATTATGTATACGTCCCCTATCCCCTGAAAATGTTACTTAGATGCCTCGCAGCTAATATAAACTTACTATAGTTAGAACACTTCCGCTATTAACAAAACTTTTATATATGTTTCAAGTATTTTTATAACTTTAATATGATGGGTATTTTTTGACGATACGATTAATCGTAAAATGAACGAAAACGGATCCGTGAGTAACTTTACGTCGGGTATTTTCCGCATTTTATTAAAAACGTGGATCCAAGGTAAGTTTTGATTGTGATACTTGACTTGGATGACCCCATAAGTACGCTCGTGTTGATTTTTCGAACTCAATTCCCTATTGAACAAGCAAGAATTATGTTCACAAAATTTGGAAAATTTCTTCAAAAAATTTCCTTACGTGTAGTTTGAGAAAGAATATAGAAAATAATTTAGATTTGAGGGGAAGTTTTAAGGGAAGGGAGCGCTGAATTTGAAAAAGCTGTTCTTATATTTTTCTCAGATTTTTCGCTAGGTGATTTTAAAACAAAAATAACACTGCAATTGCTTTAGAAAAAATGATGAAGTCTTCAAAAATCATTAAAATTTCCTTTCAGATGAATACAGGGTGTTCTAATAGCAGTACACCGCCTTCAAACCAGAGATGCAGCTACCCGAACTACATTAGTGTATCCATGTTTGCCGAGCCCAGGATTTGAAGGGGTGAAGTTATGCATTAGTCTCTGTAGATATTTCTAAACATCGTAACTTCGCCAATAATATAGATAGGCAAATTCGTTTTGAAATTTTCTTGTAGAATTTTTTAAACTCTACAAAATGAGTTATATTCATGTTTTACCTAGCTCTAAAATTGAAGGAGCTACAATGATTTGAAAATTTGTAGGCTTCATAACTCCT
>FIZU01063848.1:0-12954 GCA_900064475.1 Pseudococcus longispinus
GATGAAATGTTGATGCAACATTGATGAAATGTTGATGCAACATTGATGAAATGTTACATTGTGGATGAAATGTTGATGCAATCTAGATTGAATGTTTATGCAACATTGATTGAATGTTGATGCAACATTGATAAAATGTCGATGCAACATTGATAAAATGTCGATGCAACATTGGTGAAATGTCGATGCAACATTGATGAAATGTTGATGCAACATTGATGAAATGTTGATGCAACATTGATGAAATGTTGATGCAACATTGATGAAATGTTGATGCAATTTAGATTGAATGTTGATGCAACATTGATGTAATGTTACATTGCGGATGAAATGTTGATGCAATCTAGATTGAATGTTGATGAAATCTGCATTGAATGTTGATGCAACATTCATTAAATGTTGGTGCATGATTCAAATAAGGCATTTTACCCTGTTAATAGGATCTTTTTTTTTTTGAATGAGTGCAAAGTTTTGTTGATTGTGTGGTAAATTTTCTTCACGTATCACAATTTTGAATAAAGAAACATCAATGACTCATTCTTATCGGATCTACTCATAATCATAGGAAAGAAGATTCAATATT
Source organism: Pseudococcus longispinus (assembly GCA_900064475.1). NCBI lineage: Eukaryota > Metazoa > Arthropoda > Insecta > Hemiptera > Pseudococcidae > Pseudococcus > Pseudococcus longispinus. The sequence goes on from FIZU01063848.1 coordinate 584, forward strand.
TTGTAACTAATTGTTGATTTCTGTCCTGTTCGCAGTTCCCGTATATTACGAAAAAGGCGTGGTAGGCGATCCGGTATTCCTACCTTGCGATGTATCGATCGCCGAAGGACCGCACGAAGCCGAAGATTCGGTCGTACTGGTACTGTGGTACCGCGAAGATCTCGGAACGCCTATATACAGGTAAGTTTGCGCTGTACGCGCCGTCTATTCTATACATTTACCTACATACAGTCGACGTAGTCGTAGTTAGAGCCAGCGTAGGTATTTTAAAAGCTGTCAACGTTTCGAAAACTTTCGCAACGAACCCTTTTCACGACGCGCAGCGAAGGCGAATACGGACGACGACGATGATGACGAAGACGACGTCGAGTTACAAATCTATTTTCAAAGTATTAAGAACACGATATTGTTTCGGACGAAGTGCGAGTACGAGGGGAAGACGTCGCGGTGGACGGGACGCGAACGTGGTGTGAAAATACCCCGACCGTATCGTACCGACGACGTTTAAAAGGGTACCTTAAACAAGGTTTTCGTGATGTTGGGGTAAAGAAGGCGGGTAGAGTAACGCGTGATTCCAATTTCCAAATAGTAGTGTCAAATGTTAAACGTAATTATGTAGTTAAGATAGTACGAGTAAAAAGACGGAAAGACCGAGGCGGAAGGCTACAGAGAGTAATTCTTATTAGCTGACAGTATACCTAACGTTGTTCACATACAATAGGAGCTGGCTGGGCTCGGTATAGTTGCGGATTCTCTTTCACTCTAGTTCTCATTTCACTACGTTGGTAGGTCTTGTCCTGAGCTAGTTATTTAAGTACCTGCGACGACGACGACGTCACGTGCGAACTTCCAAAAGACCATACCAAGAAGTGTACAGCTTTATCAAAAAACTTTTACGAAAGGCGCAGAGGTAGGGGTAGGTTGGTACACTCGCACGACTTGACCGAAATTTTCGCGAAACGTGTAACGTGTTTATGAGGCTCGATAGAATACGAGGCCAATTAATTACGACGACGACGACGGTGTTGATTACTCGATTATGATGTTGCGCCTTATATAAGTTGGTATACTACTTCTTACTCGAGCGTACGTTTTGTGAGCTTTTCCGTGCCCTCTTTTTCTATCGAACAAACGTCATTTGAGAAGTTTATTATATAAAAAGTATATATCGTGTTGTATAAGTAGAGTACGACACCGACACTTAGTACGGTGTTTTGAGAAATTGAGAGCGTCGCGTGGGTCGTATTTTTGCAAATGTACGAGTATACGAGTATACTCGAGTATCTATAATATGCTACAATATCGTCCCTGCTACGTTTACGTTTGTCTCGTTGCTGCAATTTTTCCAAATTTATTTGCGATTTCGAGGGTAAATATTATTTCATGCGAATATCGCGTACCACGAGCAAAATTCAACGCGATAAGCTCAGATCGGCGTAAATTTTTATTCCGTGTAATGGCTGATTTGCCCTTGTGTGTCTCGCTTTGTGACTTATGTTCGCATAAATACGCTCGATGTATGGTTTATCTTTATTTTGGGATGAGCTTTTAGATGGGCTAAAAAAATTCATGCCAGACGAGGCGTCGCGGTTTTGAGTAATTTTTTTGTGGTAAAAAATGAAGTAGTTTTTTTGGAGGGGTTTGGAAAACGTACTTTGGCTGAATTATGGGGATCGAAATTTAACCTATGAGAAGGTCGAAAAGCTGGGCATATTTTAAGGGAAAGGATTCGAACAGAATCAGTGTTTTCTTTATTTTTGGTACCATTTTCAATAAGATTTTAGGCAGTAGTGCAGCCAGAAAGCCATTCAGAGGGAGGGAGAGGGTTCAAAAAAGAGAGATTTCATGTAAAATTAGACAAAATATATATTATTTTATCAAAATAAGCAAAAGTATTATGCACAAACGAAGCGAGGGCTGAAATTTTTGCAGAAAAATGCTTTAAAAATCCAAAATTTCCTTTCTTTACAACTTTTTAGTTGTCAAGAGGGGCCCAGACCCTTCTGGACTCCCCTAAATACGTCACTGATCCTAAAACCCTAACTTAATTTTGAGAAAAACAATAAGTCAATCAATTGGTAGGAAGGGGGTGGGGAAGCCTCTAGTGGAATGAGTGATGAAAAAAATTGCAGAAAAAAGGTGTTCGAGTATGAAAAATTTTAATTTTGGAGTAATTTTTTCAAAATGACTCAGTCGTTCGAAAACGACCCCCTCAGTCTGATCAAATCATTCGCGAACGATTTGATCGATGATAAAAAAAATTGTTCACCGCTGATTTACTTATGCAGAGTCAGTCAATTCTCGAAGAATTATAAATCGTGTTCGATTACCAGTTTAGCTTGTGAATGATTCACTTGTACATCATCATTCGTTCATGAACAATTTGATCAATGATGAGAGGATCGTTCGTGAATAATTTATCCACAGATGTTCGGTCTTATTCTTGGACGAATCGTTTTTGATAATTTCGTTTATGAACGATTCGCCTGTATTTATTTGTCGTTCGCGAACGAATCTTTCATCATCGATCAAATCTTTGGCGAACGATTCACGAAAGTCCGATCAAATTACTCTGGAACGAATCGTATTCGATAATGTCGTTTGTGAATGATTCAGTTTTATCTCATCTGTAGTTCAAGACCAATTCTCATAGTGTTAATCAAATCGTTCGCGAACGGTACACTGAAGCTTGGGTAAAATTGTTTTGAAAAATCGTTCGCGAACGATTATCCAATGTTTAAGTTGTTCATCTTGGAACGAATCACGTTCCATAACTTAGTTTATGAATGATTCACTTGTATCTCATTATTCGTTCGCGAACGATTTGATCGATGATAAGAAGAGAATCGTTCGTGAACGATTTACCGATATCTGATCAAATATTTATTCTTGAACATTATTTCGATAATTTCTTTCGTGAATGATTCACTTGCATCTCATTATTCGTTCGCGAACGATTTGATCGATGATAAGAAGAGAATCGTTTGTGAACGATTTACCGATATCTGATCAAATGATTATTCTTGAACATTATTTCGATAATTTCGTTCGTGAATGATTCACTTGCATCTCATTATTCGTTCGCGAACGATTTGATCGATGATAAGAAGAGAATCGTTCGTGAACGATTTACCGATATCTGATCAAATAATTATTCTTGAACATTATTTCGATAATTTCGTTCGTGAATGATTCACTTGCATCTCATTATTCGTTCGCGAACGATTTGATCGATGATAAGAAGAGAATCGTTCGTGAACGATTTACTGATATCTGATCAAATAATCATTCTTCAACTTTATTTCGATAATTTCGTTCGTGAATGATTCACTTGCGTTGAGTCTGTCGTTCGCGAACGATTCTTTTATTAACAATCAAATGTTTGGTGAACGAATTTTCAACGTTTGATCAGATCGCTCTTAGAAGAATTTCATTCGATCATTCCGTTCGCGAATGATTCATTGTTACTTCATTAGTCGTTCGTGAACGATTCTCTTATCATCAATCAAATCTTTTGCGAACATTTCATTCATCTTTGATAAAACTGTTCGCAAATGAATCATGTTCAATGAAATCATTACTAAAATGATCCTATTTCATTATGTCAATCGAGAATGATTCACTCATTTCGTTCTCGAACGATTTGATCTATTACAAGAGAATCATTCGTGAACGATTTTCCCCAATGTTTGGTAATTTTGTTCTCGATCGAATTTTATTCGATAATTTAGTTCGCGAATGATTCGCTCGTATCTCATTATTCGTTCGCGAACGATTTGATCGATGATGAGAGAATCGTTCGCGAACGATTCACCGATAATTGATCAAATCATTTTTGAGAAAATTTCTTTTGATAATTTCGTTCGTGAATGATTCACTTGTGTATCATTTGTCGTTCGCGAACGATTTTTTTATCATTGATCAAATCTTTGGCGAACGATTCTCTAACATCTGATTAGATAATTCTTGCAAGAATTTTTTTCGATCATATCGTTCGCGAATGATTTACTGTTATCTCGTTAGTCGTTTCTGAACGATTCTTTTTCCTCTGAACAAACGATTTGTGAACAATGCTAATTTTATATGATGAAATGATTCTTGTGTTCGATCTAGCAGTCTGCGACGAATCAAATCATTCAAAAACGAATCACGTTCGTTGTACTGATCGATCAGGAATAATTCTGTTCAGATTGATCAGTCATTCGCAAAAAATATCAGCGACAAAATCGTTCGTGAAAAACTCATGTTCCATCGAATCAATCGCGAATAATTCTCCTGTATCTTCGTTAATTTATTTCGGATCTCACTTCACCATCGAATCGATTCTCGAATGAAATTCTCGAGTGTAAGAAAAAAAGTAATTCTACGACATTCGAACGTCTATAAAGCTGCGTGCACTTTTCCAGTTCGCTTATTCTCGAATACATTATTCTCTCATTCAGCCCGCACACACACATCCATCGCAATAATATAAAAGACGACTCAAACGAACTCGAGCAGGCTAATACTCGAGTATTTGAACGCACCCAGCATTAGGAAGTGAGTACGAACGAATACGTACGTACAACGAACGAATGCGTATATTTGATGAAACGAAATACGCCTTTGGCTGACGTTGCAGGATGAGGAAATTTTTCAAAGGCAAAGTAGCTGTGCTCTCGTATATACGTACTACACATATGTACCGACGTAAAGCGGGTTTAAAATTTGGCGGGTTTCTGTCTCTCCCCCTTCCCTTCCCTTCGCCGTCTGCTGTACTATAATATACGAACGAACGAACGTACGCGCGCAAATTAATACACCGAGTCGAGAAAGTTGGCTTTAAATTTGTTCTTTTTTAGTACATCAGCATCAGCTCCGGTAACCTACCTATCGTCGTCGTAATATTACGTATACACGTCGTACTTCGACCAGCCTCGCGTCTCCATCGCCATACATTCGTAATCTTTTATAATACTCGTATGTGTTTGCGTACGTACCTCTACCTATACGATGCTTTGATGTTAAGAAAAAGTTACATTTTCGAAACCATATAAAATACAACATCAAAAGAGTAAATTACCGACTATTGTGATAGGTTGCAAAAGTACTACCGATGTGTATCGAGCTAAAAGGAGAAATTAGTTTTAACGTTTTGATCTTCTCTCTTTTCTCTACGGTGCGCTTTTTTTTCCCTCTCTATTTTTTTTTTCATTTTAACCGAGAGTAGGTATAGCATTCGGCTTCAGACAATTTTTAATCAACGTCGGCCGAACGCAGCACCGATGATCAACAGTTTCTTCTCTCGACTTAATTCCGGCCTGGCCTGGCTTCTATCCTATTTTCGTTCGTCTTCCTGACCCGCACTGTTTACCACACTTAGAGCACAATCTCGCCTTCGGTCTCGAGACTCCGAGAGTCTGCTATTCCGGAGGGAGAACCCCCCCGAAGACGGACGGATGAGTCGAATATACACTAAGTATAAAGAGTATTGAGCTGTGAAAAGAAAATAATTCGGAAGAAAAATACCAGAGTTCTTTAAAGTTAAAAAATTTTCGATAAGAAATTAATTTCCGTTTTTTACGCGCCGGCGAGCTCTTGTAAAAAGGAATTTTCTGTTTTTTTCGCCCAAACCTCCGCACCTCCTTATCCTTACACCTCGTTGCCTTCGTTAGGGAACCGTTGCGCGTTCGTTTGTTCGTTTTTTCTCGCCCCCTCGTCCAATTTTTTCCATCCGTTTCCAGGACTTGGACGTTAAACCGTGTTTTCGTTTCCTTTCCTCGGGTATTTCTGGGGTCTTCGACTTGTTAAACCTATTGTTTAAAGCAATCAAGACGTCGATGCTGGATCCTGCCCCCCTTTACCAGCCCCTCTTACCATCTTACGAGTTTTTTACGTGTATTAATTGCGAAAATCGCCTATTAACAGAACTAATAAGTATCGAAGGTTTCCTGCTGAGTTTTTTCTCCATTTGTTTTCGTTTCGCGATTGTTTTTCTGTGTTTTTTTTTTACCTTTTATCGAGGCACGTTCGATGTGAGCGTAGGTAGTTCGAAGCTGACGTACTCGAACCTCGCAGTACCGAATTTCGATTCTTTTGAGAATGCGAAACTCTCTCTGCCCAAGTTGAGAACGAACGAAGTGAAAAAGAGACGAAGCGAGCCCGAAGAGATCGTCGAGTTTTTCCAACAAAATACCAACCAGCAAAACACGATGCTCGACGACGTCATAATTCGACGTATAGGTAAAAGCCCTTTACTTCAGCGCCCGAACTTATGGGTATAAGGTATACGTCGTCGTAGTATATAGGAAACGTGATACTAAAATCCTTCTCCGTTCGTAACATACGATACAGCACCTCTACAGATACGTACGAATACACACGTAGGTCGTAGGTACGAGTATATACGAGTGGTATATTGTAGAGTAAACTTTTCATCCGAGTTAAGAGGCCTTTAATGACTTAGTTTTCTAACATTCCTTAAATTCGTGCGTACACGGATGCTTTTCTTGCTGCTGAGCGCGTAGGTACGAGTATTTTGTTCGTTTATAGTTTGCCAACGACTTTCGCGAAATTTGGTAATTTTTCGGACGGTCGAGGCGGCGAGGCGGTGTTTGATTAGGGTTCTGTTCTGTGCTCGGCTCAGCTCGAACAACATCCGATATCGTCATCGATGATCCTTTTTCTCCCTGTGTGGAGAAGTACGAGTAGGTATCTCTCTTTTACCAGCTCGCTGTGGTACGTTTGGCGTGGCGTTGAGCCTATAGCTCGTGTGCTGCTTGTGTGGAGTGAACCTTTGGTTCGTATTATGTGCTTTCAACGAATTCCACATTCGGTATTTCGAGTGTTTTGATTTTTACGACAGGTATGAGATGGGTTGGGTTTGATTTTAATTTTGCGAATACGTGTGTGAAGGGATGAGTGAAATTCGACCAGCTGATTGTCTTGAAAAAGCGAAAGATACGGATTTTTTCCATCGATTCAACCCCCTCCCCCCTTCTCTTCGCCCAAGATGGCAAATGTAAATCTGCGCAGGTATTTTATATTGATTTGGATCGATTATTTTTCGGAATTGAAAAATTGTAATGAGGAGAATTTTCCTTTTGAAGCTGGTGAGGAAGAAGGAAGGGCTCAATTGGTCGAATTTTTGGAATTTTTTTTTGGTCAAATTTAAGGATTCAAAGATTGTCTCGTTTTAACTAAAATTTTTGAAAAAATTACGAAATTTGCTATTTTTATGGAATTTGTTGAAACGGTTGTGAAAATTGAAAATACCAAAAAAATTGTTGAATTTATTAAAACATCCTGCAAATAAAGTCGAAATGGAATAATTCGTTCAAAATACGAGAATAGTTGCTGAATCTTATTGAAAATATCTCAAAAAATTGCGTGAAAATTGTTTAAAAATCGATTAAATTACGAAAAAAATTTCGAGAATTGTTCGATACCTATTCACTTGAAAGTGTTCGATTTTTTACTTGAATTTTTGAAATGACGTAGGCTGGGTGTAAAGTGTGACGAATAATCATATTAAAATTTGTTTACAATTTCTTGAAAAGTGTGCTGTAAATCCATTGTTGGCGTTTTGAAACGAAATAACGAAAAAAATTGTGAAAAATGAAATTATAAACGAAATAAGGAAACTTTAAATTAACAAAAAACAAAATACTTTGTTTTTTTTTTACAAAATTGAAATAAAAATTAAAGAAATGGAAATATATTTTGCGCTTCGTATTCTGAGTCGTATTAAAAATTTTCAAATTATGCTTTTTTAACAAGTTTATTTTTTAACTTTTAAAAAAATCCACTGTTTATTTGACCGACTTTTCCAAACAATTTGAGTTTATTTTGTTATTTTAGCAAGAGAATTGAAATCAGATAAAATGACGTTAGAAAATAATTTTGGACACAGAATTTAATTCAAAGCAAAATTTCCATAATTTTGAGTACCCACGTGAGTATGATGGAAAGAAATGAACGAAATATCCATAGACCGGGGGGGCTAGGGCTTTAGCCCCGCCTGACGAGAAATTTGCCCCCCCTCCCTCAACGAAATTTAAAGCATGAGAAAATTAATTTATACTTAAATTAGCCCTCTTTGGCAACTGAAATGTTGGAAAAAAATGTAAAATTTCAGCTTAAAAATGTATTTTTTAGTAAAAATTTTCGCCTTTGCTTCGCTCGGGCAAAAATACGATTCCTTCTTTTAACAAAATGAAAGAAATTTTTTTCAGTTCTACATCAATCACATTTTTCCCTTGGATACCACCACCACCCCTTGAAATGAAAGACATTTCGACTGTTTCATAGATTGTCATGTTGATTTCTTTCTACCCCCTTTTCATTCTTTGAAAATTCAATTTTTTAGTCGTTTAGATACCTTAATTAAATATCTTGATTTCAATTTTTCTTAACTTTTTAGCCCCTCCCCCCTCCCCCGTGTATAATCTGAGCAGGACAAAATAATGAACCGAAACGAAATCAAAAAAATCAATCAAAACGAAATATCAAAATAACGACAAAAAAGTTTGATTTCGCAACCCTGAATTTTCCGATGAAAATTGCTTGAAATATTGTTCAAATTGGTAAAATATTATTCGAAATATCGCAAAATTGGTTTGAAATATCATGAAAAATGCGTTGAATTTTTATAGAAATTTTTCAAAATGTAAAAAAATGTAATAAAATTTATCCGCGGAAAAAAGTAAAATGTTGAGAAATTCAATGTTTTTTATTTTTTTAACCCTTTTGTATAAAATTGTCTGTAATTTTGTGGCCTTTTTCAAGAGTTTTACGTCTTCTTAAACAATTTTTTCGCTGTCTTCGACGTTTTTGGCAATTTTTACGATAATTTCAATGATTTTTACGGCATGTTGAATACATTTCACGATGTTTTGAACAGTTTTCATAATTTTTACGCTGTTTCGAGACACTTTTTGGCAATTTTACTAATATTTTGTCGATTTAAAGCATATTTGTATCATTTTGAATCGTTTTGACGACATTTTCAACGTTTTTTGGCCCATTTTGAATAATTTGAATGTTTTTGCGATCAACTTCTAAGCTTTTTTGATTGACTTTTTGTCAATTTCAATCATTTTTACACGATTCCAGACCATTTTAATGACATTTAACCGAATTTTTGAACCATTTCAAAGAATTTTTATGGTATTTCCACCATTTTAAACCATTTTGACGACATTTCAAAAGATTCTTGAGCCGTTATGAACAATTTTTAAGGAAATATTCACCATGTTTAAGTACCTAATTTTAGAAATTTTTTCACAATTAGATGAATTTTCTGTCATTTAAAATATTTCCTCAACATCTAAAATCATCTTGAAAATATTTTGAATAATTCGAAGGGTTTTTCGAAAATTTTTGATTTTTTTTAGTCATTTTTATGTCATTTTAGATAATTTTTCGTCTGTTTGATCCATTTTCACAGTATTCTGAACAATTTCACAACATGTGCGTTTTTCGTATTCGATTCCAAAACAAAAAATTCGTTTTGATGAATGATTTTTTCGTTCGTTGTTCATTTATGATGGAATAATATGAGTTTGAGGGAGGAAGGATTAAAAAGTGATAATTCCTATTTGCAAACTTCAATTTTTCAGCTCAGAATACCTAATCAGGTACCTACTTTTGAAAATCCAGCCATGGTATTTTTGGAACAAGTTTTCAAATTCAAATTAATCCGAGAAAAATTATCCCAAAATTAATTTTTTTTTCATTTTCAGCTGAAAACTTGAAAAATAACGTAATACCAAAATAAAAAGTGAATGGTATTTTCGGATAAAAACGTCTATTACTAAGATCGTTTTTGATCAAGGTGTCTAATAGAATTTCCAAACCAAAATTCAGCTACTTTTCATGAATTTTTCAACATTTTCCAAATCAAAATTGAAATTCAGCAATTTTGCAGGAATTTTTCAACATTTTGTAACACCTTTAGCAAGATATTTTTCAAGTTTACGAGCCCCCCCCCCCCACCCAATGAAAACCTTTTTTTACGTTCGCTCCAGTTCCACCCAAAATGGAATACGTTCAGTTCATCAGGGACGTAGTCGGGCAGCCATTGGGGGGGGGGGGGGGGAGAAAAAAAAGTAATTTTAAATGAATTATAAAAAAAATGCCCATCACTAAATTAAGAGAAGCAATTCATTAAGCACAAGCGAAACGAAGGTGAAAATTTTTGTAAAAAAAACATTCAAAAAATTGTTTCTTCAAAATGAAAAGTTGTAAAAAAAGAATTTAAATGAATTTCGAACGAAAAATGCAGAACTTTTGAATCAGATCCAGTACTTTTTCGAATTTTTCATTACAAAAGTGAGCTACGAACTCTAAATTCAGTTTGAACTTTACTTTCATGATCATTTTTGGGCATCCTTAACAAAAAAACTCAAAAAATTGCGACCTCGAGAGTCGAAAAATGAATTTTAATAAATTAATTCATCAAAAAATGTAACTTTTTGGATAATTACCCATCAGGAAATTTTTTTGCCAATTACATACATTCGGCAATCACGCAGTTCGAATACGAAAAAGCCCAAAAATCATACACAAAATGTAAACAAGATAAGCTGGAAAATTGTTCAAAATTCCACATGCATCTCGCTTCCTCTCTCTTCATCCGTCCTTCGCAACTTGTAATACATCTCTCGCTGTGCGAATGTTCATTGTTCGTACCATTTGACGAACGATTGAGAAGGCTCCGCACCCCACAGCAGACGTGAAATTACGTACTACGTATAACTTTGGCGTATAGTTTAATAAAGTGTTTCGAATGAAATGTGCGAACCACGTTCGCCTGCAGCATCGAGCTTGCCGACGAATTCGTAAATAATTATTTAACGCTTTGGTACACACATAATATACATGGCGAATATACGTGCAACTTAGGTACATTTCACCTCTTCTTACATACCAACTCGAGTGACGACTTATCAACCAATACCTACACTTGGATCTACACGTACGATGTACATACATTTATGCGAATACGTAACCAATCCATCCCTTCGGGAAAAACGTATACCATATACTCGTGGAATTTTTTACTCGCGTGAAATCATTTTTCAAACGTTGCTGGTATGTTTTAATTTAAATGAAGTTTTCTTCAACGTATACTCAGTAGTCGTCGTCGTGTCTGGAGTACATAATATTTACATTATCCGGACACCGCGCCTCGAGTAGACCCTGTCGAATGATATATGCTCCTCTGGCACGACGACTGTTGCTGGTTCGACTGCAACTGGTACGTACACTTTGTTCACCCGTACACTTACATTCATCCTACGTGCACGACAAGTCAAAAAGGTCGACAGTTTTCGCGGAAATTACTTTCGTACTATTTTGGTTTTATTTATCTCGAGACTCCCACGGTGCTCGGCACGAAGACGCGAAGGGTTGAGGGAGAAGGGATGACGCTGGAGCTAATGCACAGTCGCACATACGTATTACTTACATTCGGCGAAATTATCGCTTTGTTTGGTATACAAAGTATCATTCTATCGCGACTGCTGTGTTGGTATAGTAAATTACTATACTCGAGTAATTTTCGAAAGAAGATGTTTTTCGACCTCGTCGCCGCAGCACGTCGAGAGAAATTGAATTGCGGGATAGATTAGTACTATGCTGATGCTGATGCTGATGCGTGATTAGTTATTGTATGTACTCATAGTTGTTGTTTTTGTTATTATTGCCAACATGGCTGCTGTATTAGTGAACGTGAATATAGCTCGAAGTGTAAAAATCGTCGATGCGACGTAGAATATTTCATTAATAGAATTTGAATTATTCGAGGGTGAAATAATGAGTAAAAGTTTACCCCTGAAATCACCTCGAAGCTCGAATTTATCAATCCATAAATATAAAATCTACGACGTGTCCGTCTGTCCATCCGTCTGTCCGTAACGCTGATATTTTTCGTGACTTTCAAACATTTTGTCAGACTTTGTGTTCATGACATTCTTAAAAAATCCTAAAATTACCAAAAAGATGCTTTTACCTTGAAATGACAATTTTGACTAGAATATTCACAAATTTGACAAAAAAAATGACAAGTGAAAAAAAATAACGGTTTTAATCAAAAATGACAATTTTTACTTTGAATTTACAATTTCGACCCAAGAAATTACAATTTTGACAAAAAAGACAGTTTGTACCAAAAAAATGGCAATATTGACAAAAAATGACAATTTGGACCAGAAATAACAATTTTGACAAAAAATGACAATTTGGACCAGAAATAATGATTTTTACCTTGAAATGACAATTTTGACCAAAAATTCACAATTTGAACGAAAAACAATTGATGGGGAATTTCTACTTTGAAATCACGATTTTTACCAAAAAATGACAATTTTGACATTAGAATGACAATTTTA